>JAUZST010005899.1:0-15219 GCA_034779995.1 Parotocinclus haroldoi
TATAGTAGAATCAAACAAAAACAATAAGGACAAATAAATAGGTAAACACTGGTTTACAGGTTTCTGAAAGATGAATTGTTCAGGATAATTACAGATAGCCATAAATGTGTAAACTGTAATATTATAAATGCAGGCTAAGCTTTGTGAGAAATCTGACTCTTTGGTGTGGGTAAAAATGATATTAAACAAAACGACATGATGCTATTCTTGAAGTCTCCACTATTGAAGCGTGCGTGTTCAAGAAACCTAAAGTAGATATATATATATAGTATATAAACCAGGCAGTAGTGGTGTACACCCTTTATATGAAGCAAAATGTCTCGACTCTGTTAGTCAATAAGGCTGCACACATTTACACACACAAACTGTCTGTAAATCAGAGCCTCTGTGTTTTGTTGGAATATTTTTCATTCATCATTTATGCAGCTGCTGTGCAATGGCTTTCACACATGCAGGATATAGAGAGGAATGAACAGCACTGAAGGCTCCAGGGGCCATTAGTTGAGGTGCCATACCCGTAGTAATGGCGGTACTGGGACATGGCAGCCGTTGTTGCGCCTAGCCTGGATCTACTTCATTTGAGCCATGCTGGATGCTCATGATTACTGTAACTGGCAAATGAGTTGGAATTAGCTCAACCATAATTATTCCTGATGTGCCATACAGGAAACAAAAAGTAGTAATTCCTGCCAACGCAAAATTAGTGACAGGGTGAATGTGAAAGTGTTTGTGTATGTTTGTCTCAGGTGGCCAAGATGAAAGCAACAAGCCCATTTGTTCAATTGGAAAAAGGGAAAATGTCTTACAATTAAGGGGCCTGGGGTCTATGATCTTAATAACTGATAGTAAACAGTATTTGCTGTGCCTTAAGGGTCTTGTATATTTTAGAACAGCTGCAATTGGCCTGATGAAGACCCGATGAAGGCTTTTTTTTGGTATTATCTGATATATTTAGGTTTTTGAGCAGATTTTCTCACTCGAGTCAGAACTCAAAACATTGCACACTGTAAATCTCTAGCTGTAGATATCTATTACTCCTGATTCTAAATTAAAGCTTGTTATCAGGTTTCAGATGGACTAAATTTAGTGTGGCAGATGATGACTAATCTTAAACTAAAACTCCTTGCCACTGTCACCCTAGGCTTGCTCAATTTGGGACTGGCCATTTAACAGAATACATTGTTTTAAAGCTGTTGTTGTAAAACAACATATTTTGGAAGGTTTTCAGTACTCAGACATATGTTAGTTTTATATGAAGCCCTTCTATCGTTTCACAATTTTATCAATATGTACAAGAGACTATGAAAGGGAATGTCATTATTTCATTTCCCAACAGTTAACTAAAGCAACAAGGTGGTGATGTGCAAATTTTGGCACTTGATCTCAGGAGGTTATTTTTTTAGCTGTTTCTAATTTTGTGACCAGTGATTGTCATTAGGACCATTGAAAGATTAATATTTTGCAATTTAGTTTAGAGCATCTGAAATCCTGAACAGGCAAAAACAAATTACATTCACACAAAATTGTATTTGATGCCAACATGTCCTTCTTGTTCCATGTATTTATTATTACTATTATTATTTTTTTGTCAATTAATGTATCTGGGTGCGTTAATACATTTTTAATATCCCATGAGAAGCCAATTTATCTACAGATATAATTAGTCACATTAAGTCATCCATACTGTCTGGCCATATCTGACAATCAGTCGTCATTGGTTTTACATTAAATACATTAAACGTACTGACTGCATTTTTAAGTGAATTTTATAGTGCAACATGGGTTTTTTTTTAATTTATTGAATTTCTTTGAGACCATGACCTCAAAAATTAGACTGCCAATTTAGCTGAAAGCAGAACCTAAGAGAAAGATGTGTGCACGTAGAAACAAACTTGGTCAGCCTCACTCATTCATTACAATGCGAGTGTTGTGAGAGCGAGAGTGGGTAAAAGCTTTGATGCATGAGTGCTTGCCGGTTGCGGCTGTGATTGCGGGGCTGTGTTCAGACAGCAGATAGAGAGATGTAAATGTCAAGTGGCATGCTGAGCGAGGGCTTTGATCCTGCCCAGTCTGCACGTCCCACTGCTGCACAGGAAGCTACTGGAAGAGCCAGTACATCCAGCACACGCAAAAACATAGCATTCTCTCAGAAGGATACATACATAAGCACCTCAGTATCTGATTTATTAAAAGTCTGAGCATGTAAAAACATGTTGCACACGCCTTACAAAATTATGTAATTTTGGTTTTTTTTTTTACTTCAGGGTATAACATGCCAGTTTGTGCCTTTGGGAAAACATTGATTTACCAATGTAAGTGACCAAAGATGTGTACTGGGGGCAAGGTGTAATAGTCTAAGTATAATTAGTATAGTATAGTATAGTATAGTATAATTCGGTATATAATCCAGCAGGACAAATGCTTAGCTTTGTTTGTTCTTTTTTCCTGTGAATCTTATTTTGTGCAGTTTTATTAATTGTATGTCTATGGTTTTGTTCTTGTAAAGTGTCTTGAGAGTCTTGAAAGGCGCTTTTAATAAAATGCAGTATTATTATTAGATCTCGCTGGCACAGGGGAAATGAGTCACCCAGAGACAAAGTGAGATATAAAAAAAGGTACTGGCTAGATGGGATTAGTGCACTGCGTAAATAAATAACTTTGGGTTCACTCGCACTGGTGTGCATCCCTGAGCTTTCTATAGCATGTCTTTACAACCTTGGTTGTATGATAATGAATGCAGTCTGTGTTACTTTAGCTCACTAGCTGTACTGTTCAGTAACTTAAAAGCAAGGTAAACTAAACATGCTATCTGTAATAACATGAGACATTGCTGGCTTGAATATTTATTTACATTTAAGACATACTCATAGTAAATCCGTGTTCATATTCAAGGTAATATGTTTCAAATATTAAACACTTTTCTGGCATTCTTTGTGTATCATATTGATCATTTGTGGTTTTTCTATTGCATCCTAATGTGTCCACCACCCCTGAACTGAAATAATATGTCAATCCATGCATTTTATGTTGTTGTTGGATTCCAACATATTTATAAAACCCAGACCAGACATAAGATAGCAGTTTGATCTTAATGTGGAACTGAAGATGGAAGGGTAGTAATTATGGGTGATGCCGCACTTGTGGCATACGATCGGTTAGCAAAATGTACAACAGCCGACCCCTACAATTTGTCACTTTACAGAATCATACTAATTTCCACTTGCCATTTGATTCTCTCTCGCAGCTCTGTGTCTTTGTCAGTTGTCACTGCTGAGTTACTTTGTTGGGCTATAGTGTAAATGGCACTGAAATCACACATAGTAACAACATTATCTCCATCAATGCTGAAAATGCAGTATGAATGCATTAGGTGTAGGCTCGAAGTCTAAGCTTTTTTAAAAGAGAAGCAACTGGGTGTCTGACCACTACACCAATCCAATTTCAAGTCCTGAATGTGCCTTCCAGTTGTGCTGGGAGTCACAGAGGCAAGTTTGCTGGTCTGTATGAGGGAAGGAAGGATGGTGAGACCATTTCCAATGTGTCAATGGCAACCAATACCCAGCAATGGATTTGCGCCCTGTTCAGGTGTACAGCAAAGGATACACTCTCAATCACTCAGACCAGGATAAGTGAGAGATAAATCAAGAGGTTGGTGAGTAGAGATATGTTAGTCCTTCACTATCATCTGCAGCCTGACTATCTACCTAAGAAACCAAAACAGTCACAGGGTCACCACACAAACTTCACAAAGGCAGTGGTGAGAGTGGGGACTCTTATTTCCAAACCATGATTTGTTTAGACTAGTGTTTGGTATAATTTAAAATAAAGTTACAGTAAGCCTTGGGACACTGTTAAATCACATGCACATGATTTAGTAATGGTATTGATTAGGAATGGTCATTTTAAAAGGGTAGCAGCCAGGAGACCACTTTTTTAGAAGGGGACCAGGATGAAAAGGCTAAGTTAAAGTGCACAAGGAATTGAATGAAGATCAATGGAAAACAGTATTATGGAGTGACAAATAAAAGTCTGAATAATTTTGGGTCCAATCATCCACAATATGTGGCTAAAACTATTTTGGACACTTAACAAAACTGGACATTATGGTAGAGTTGCAAACAAAGTATTGCTTGAGGAAAAAATGCATGTGAATTCACTATTGAGCACAATTCTGGATTGAAATACTCTGGTTTGATGAGACTGAAATTGAACCTTTTGGTCTTTTTTGCAATGCTCTATGCATGGTAAAACCCAAACAGTGCTCATCACCCTGATAACATATCAAGAGCAGCAACATGCTGTGGTGATGCGTTTCATCTTCAGGGATTGGGAGGATATTAAGAGTTGATGACAAGCTATATCGAGACAAATACAGAGCAGCGGACCTAAGACTAGGGCAGTTGTTAATCTTCCAACAATACAGTGACTCGAAGCATAATGCCATAGCTACACAGAAGTGATTCATAAGCAGGAACCTTTATGTATTCAAGTGTTAAACCTAAGTCCAGACCTCAATCTGTTTGAGCATTTGTGGCAATATTGGACAACATCTGTTCACTGACAATCTCCAATCAATCTGACAGAGCTTCAGTATTTCTGACAGGTAAAGTATTAACATGAAGATGTTCAAAGCTGATCCAAACAGATTGTTGCTTTGTGTTTATTTAACCTTTGCACCACAAAGTCAAGGGCCGAATAGATTTCATGTTTTAATGCCATGTTTACACAAAGATTACATAAATTGCAGGGTAGATTAGTAGGTTATTCACAACGTACTGGGATTTATCTTCATCTGGGATTTTCTTTTGTATTAGACTTCAGATGTATGGTTTCAGTCCCATGTCTGCAATGAGCTTAAGTATTGCCCCTGCTTTATTTTATATATATATATATATTATATTTATATATCAATGATAGATCTCTATCATTGAGTTGGGTATAGATGGGCTTAGTCTGTTATGATACAAAGTCAAGGGCAATCATCCAATTTAAGTTTAAAGTAGTAAATAAGTGCACAAGGCACTGAAAATAAATTTGGCTCGACATGTTTTCGTAAGTGATTCATAGCTTATTTAATTCTGATGGTTTCATGGTCGATCTCACTATGTAACAGTGTTGCACATCATGCTAATGTTTAATTTTGTCAGACAATTTTAATTACTTATGACCATACTGCACCAAACTAGAATGTTGTGTGATGGACATACAGAGGTTACATAGACATACCCGTCGTTAATTTGTTCCAGAGAGATGAAAAATAAAAGAGATGCCAAAAAACACATTTAGCACTATCTTGGTTTTCACTATTGTCATATTTGGTTGGCTTTAGATCTAAGCGTCTTAACCAAACGTGACTTATTTGCACTAAGAATATAGTGAGCAAATAAGCGAGGGTTAAAGTTAGCGTTTACAGTGAAAATTAGCAGAGCGTGAGCTATTGTGAGACAGACATATGCTCTGGTGTTTTGGTTGTTAGGCCATGATGTTCCCTGAGTGTTTACAATAAGAGACTCAGCTATCTGATGAGAACTGAATAAAAACAAAGCCGTTATTGCACACATACTCACATGGTAAAAAGCTATGGCCTCCCTGTCCAAGGCTCGACTCACTGCCACCTCTCCAGTCAGTTTGTTGATGCTAAACACACCCTTTGGATCCTGATCTGCTCCTCTACCTGTCAGCCGGAAGATGTGGTCCTCCCTCAAGTCAGATGTGATCACCTGCACCATGCATGAATTCAGTTGATTTAATAGGGTGTTTGAGTTATGTCAATACACTGTAAACTAACATTGAAAATGAATTATTAAAGACATGCCTTTATATTTCAAGAAAACCATACTAAATTGAGCTTGATTTTAAATGTGTGTACTCACATGTGACTGGATGAGTAAAATGGGTTCCAACAGCAGCAGGGGAAGAGAGCAAAAGGAGAAACACATTAGATCAGGTAGACATGAAGATTTGTTTGATTATATATATATATATATATATATATATATATATATATATATATATAAAACAGTACATTTTGCATCTCCAATCACCAATACATGCTCACTTGGGCTCTAAATGTTATTCTCTTGGCCAATCCAACTGCTTATAACTTCAAATAAGAAAGAATAAAATAATATTTTTACAAATAATAATACTGACCACATAACCTAAAGCATGTCTTTGGAATGTGGGAGAAAAGCATAGTACCAGGAGTGAACACCCCAGGACATGGGGATGACATGCATACTCCATGCAGAATGGGTTTAAGGTTGGAATTTTACCAGGCACCTTTGGAACTGTGGTTTACTTGCTTTGGAAAGATATATTCAGCAACCACAAATTTTGTCCAAATTACGTTTACATTTACGACATTTAGCAGACGCCCTTATCCAAAGCGACTTACAACTTATACAGTCTTACAGTTACAGCAATTACAGCAATTGTGGGTTAAGGGCCTTGCTCTGGGATCCAACTGTGGCAGCTTGGCAGAGGTGGGATTTGTCCAAAGTGTCCAAATACATTTGACCATCTATTCTATTCATTAAAATTCTATGACGCTCTTATTTGAAGACAATGCATTTGTGGAAATAACAACGCATTGTTTATAACAGAGGCAACTTTCATGTTATCTTCAAAGGGAATATCTGACATTTGTCCAGCAAATGCTTGTGACGCAGAGACACAGTCTGCAGAACAATATGCAAATCCCAATAATAAATGCAGTAGCTTGTGTGTTACAACACAACAACGGTTCTCTTTTGTTTTTTTTCTGCTGCACAAGGGCACACACATTCATACAGACTGATTTGAAGCCATTCATGTTTAGACAGCATAGTTAACTGCATATTAGCTTTTCTATGAAACTACTCAAAATAATAACATAATCACAGTATCATATATAATTATCTGGCACAATATTAGGCCATTCAAGGGTTTTAATGTACAGCTTTTAGTAAAAATATGAAAATGGGCATAGTATTGTTCAAGCTTCGTACAGCTAGAGCTTCAGAGCTCTTTTCCTTAGGCTAAAGATTTGATATTCTCCTTCTGGTTTCATTGGCCTGGCCAATGGATGCAGGAAAATTGTCAAGTGTTAATGTCACAAATACAGTATTGTGCAAAAGTCTTCGGCTGGATCGGTTGGATTAATTCAATTCAATTCAATTGTATTTATATAGCGCTTTTTACAATGTAGCATTGTCTTAAAGCAGCTTTACAGTAATACATTATCTAAAAGGCCAATCCCAAGTTGAGCAAGCCCAGGGTGACAGTGGCAAGGAAAAACTCCCCAAAATGGTAGGAAGAAACCTTGGGAGGAACCAAGACTCAACAGGGGACCCATCCTCCATGGGCAGCCTAGATGTTAAATAGACAAATACTAAATATATATTAAATTATAGGAAAATTAGTTTAAAATAAATAACAAATTATTAATAAAATTTAAGTTAGTAGTAGAAAAAAAACAAATAATAATAATAATCATTTAAATTATAAAACAAAATTCATTATATAATTAGTCATTAGAGGGAGGTCCTTGAAGGCACATCGTCTCCTACTGCCCAACTACATCAACTTTTCATCCAACATCCAACTGTATCAACTTTTATATTGATATAAAAACTAGACTATGCAATCCTTTTCTGGCTAGGCTTCCAATCTCTACAATCAGACACCTGCAACTCACTCAGAATGCAGTGGCTTGTCTGGTTTTTAATCTACCCATGTCACTCCACTGCTGTGTTTACATAATTGGCTCCCAGAGGCTGCCTGCATCAGACACGAGCCCTGATGCTCGCCTACAAAATCAAAAATGGAACAGCACCATCTTACCTAAAGGCTCTGTACCTCGTACCCAGACAGAGACATGAGCTTGGCTCGACTGGATCTTCTTTGTGAGATTAAATAAAGACAAACATTGCGATTCTTTTCCATCCACTGAATGTTCGCATGGCTGAGTCTCTTGCTGTCTAGTGGCGACCAAAAAAACCTAGTTTTGTAACCTCGAGGCTGGTCTCGGTCTGGATTCTCAAGGCCGTATATGAGTGAACTCTTGTCTCTTGTCGAAATAATTTCATTTTCGCCTGCTCGCTTTGCTTTATCATGTCCACAAGATCTGGAATAGTTATTGTGCTTTTCACATTTAGTAGTAAAAAGGATAGAATGATTGATGGTTATATTCAGCTGACTTTATGTAGTGAGTTGTGAATAAGTTCTCGCAGAAGTACCAGGTTGTTTTACAGGGATTCAAGCCCCAAATGTTTCAAGTATAGCAATTAATATAATCTTTTACGTTATATATATATATATCTTACAATATATCTAATATTTGAGGTTATAGTTTTTATATTGTTAACCTACAAGTGAGCATAGGCCATATCTTTTCTTTGAAAAACGTGAAAACACATGCTACTAATTATAAGTTAAACATTTTAATTATACTGAACATTAGTTGGTCGCCACAAATAGCTACTAAATGGACACCATGCATATTGTATTTAAAAAATTGAGCATTGAAACATAACAGAAATCAGACCTCTCTAACCCCCTACATGTGTCTAGGCTAAGGGTTTTACTGAGGCAGAACCTTGGGGTTTGTAACACAGTTCAGTACAGTGTAACACATAGGAGAACAAGACCAGGAATATAGTTGGAAAACAGTGCATTTATTTTCAATGTGCAATTGGTGTGTAAGTGCTTGTGTGTCTGGTGCTGTGTGCAGTGAGTGCCATAATCCCGAACATGTAAGGGCGATGCACACTGTAGCTGTCTGAGTCAATGTGAGGAGCACAGAGACACCCTTGCAGTTGCGCTGACTGGTAATCTGGAAAAGCTGTCTCAAAAAGGCGCAGCGGCAGACTTGAAAAATCAAGCAAAAAAGGAAGCATCAACGGTGGTATAAACGGTACCAATAGGCATACATAAAACTGCCAGAGGCGCAGGATTACCAACTGGAACAGTAGAAAATGAAACCGCAATAAGCCACGTTCCAGACTTCTCCTAAAATTGAGCGTGTGGATTGCCTCTGATAGTTGTCAGGTACACTGACGAGATGAGCTGCTGTGATCCATTGGTGGGTCTGGGAGTGTCTCCTGCACTCCTGCAAGATCCCATAACTGCCACATGGTGCCGCCAAAGGTACTGCCACCAGGAAAAACAGATTCAGACTATAAATTAGTTAATGGACGGTCATTTTTCATAGCAAACGCTTCATCAATAAAATTGTCCTCTGCCCTTGAGCCTACCAGGGCAGATACGTAGACTTGCCCTGTTCTGAGCTGAAGAATACCTGAAATAAGAAGCTAGGTCCATGCCTCCAATGAACAATCTGTAAAGCAACCTGTCCAGATCCTCACGGTGACAGATAGGGTCCTCAAATCAGTGGCTCGCTAGTTCCCATTGAAAGTGGCGCTCAAGTGGAGTGCTTGAGTGGGCTGCGCATTGACATGTTTTGTCAAGTGTCTTGTCAAGGGAACTTACAATCTTGGTCTAGACAACAGCTCTTATGTAGACAATGTACGTAACTACCTGTATACTAAATAAGGACACAAATTAGGATGCAAAAGTAGCAACGGGTTACTAAATGCATAAATGTAAAACTGTAATTTATTTCACAGCATTTGGCAGGCAGTAGATACTGTACTGTACCGTAGTAGATACTGTAGTAGATATGTCCTACAGACAATTAAAATATAATTATAATCCTATTTTTTTGTATTGGTTTACATATTAATATATCTGCATATGCTTAAAGATCGCAGCGAAGCTGCACACATGTTACTGGAGTTGGGTGCAGATGCTGGGGTGCAAGACTCTGATGGACAACTTTGCATCACTGCCATGATTGACCAGATGCCCCCTGTGGTAAGACATATGTAAAACTTGTGCAAGACAAAACTTCACATGCAGTCTGACTCTTTTGATGTAACTGGAATATTTTTTTGTTTACTCAGGCCAATCTGGCATTGAATCAGTTCCATGTGAATGACAGAATGACCCGGCAACAGTTCTACTACCTCAATTTGATGGAACCAGAGTTAATGTGCATGAGAAAAGAACAAGGTAACTTTGGTATTTATATATAGTCGGTGAGAATTGCTGAAGAAATAAAATAATTCAAAGTAATTGTGAATTTCTGGCTACTTTCTAGGGAAAATCTGCAGTGAACCTACATCACCGGTACATCTTCACTGTTATCATCACACTTTTATATTAGTTCGTGTATTAAAGCCATTACTGATTCAAATATTGCATTCTGTTGCCGCTGAAAGCTGGAGTTTATTGTTAATCGCGGAAAATTGGAACTCATTATGCATCCCGTAGTGCAGAAGCTCATCACTGTCAAATGGAACCTGTATGGCAGGTAAATGCTATATTAAGCCTCTTTAATCTTACAACCCAAACAAGCTTACATGCATTATTTATAATATCCAATATTGTCCCACTGTACTTTAACATTGCTTCTCTGCAGAATGGGTGCATGGATTCTTTTGGTCCTCAATTTTTTATTTATCGTTTCTTGGACCACGGTGGCCATATCTGTATCTGTGTCACCAAAGGAGGGCAAACGCTATGTTTTCCCTAAGGTAGGAGTTTTTACACTTCATAGACTTAAATCTTGAGCTCATAGGTCAATATCAGGTTTGGTTCCAGAATTATCATTAGACAATCTCAAAAATATAGAAATTTAATTCTACATGCCTTCTGACACCAGGGTAAAATATTCCTGTACAGTTTATTTGTTATATAAACAAAAATGTTAAGTGTACACACATTCACTAGACTGAGGAATAAATAAATCATTTAGTCACTCAATTGCAAGATCACCGTTAAAGTAATGATGCCCATGGTGAAGTGAGTAGGCAGCAAGGGTAACGCCCTGCAACAATTCAGTTCTTAATATACTGTTTTTTAAAATCAGAAACTAAAATATATCTCACTGTAATAAGCATAACGCACTATTGTTTGCAAGTTTTGGTTCATATGAATGTAAACATCAACTGGTTTATCAGTTCCTCTTTTCCTTTTAATTAGTTGTCATTACTAACCATTTTAGGACCCATTGGGACTTATTTGCACTAAGAAAATAGTACTATAAAATAATTAAGAACAGCACGATGAACATGGTGGTGCTCTTTAAGCAAGAAAATATGAATCTGAATCACTGTATAATAAATTGTGAATCTTGATGAAATAAGCATGACCTGACATATACCAGTTATAAGTTTAATAGATACAAATTTAAAAAGGTGCGCTGAGAACTAAGCAAATGTCAATAACCTCCTCAAAATGCACAGAGAATGCAGTACTACTGTTTATGGACCTAACAAGTTGCAACAATTTCTGTTATGTACGCAAGGTTATTAGTAATGTCAAAGCTTACTGTAACTTCTATCCAGCTACCCTCTTCCCTGCACAGAATGTGGTGTTGTGCATATGATGAGTGTGAACTTTGAGAAAAGTTCAATTGACCCGGATGTTAATTTTTCCTTCGACCAACCCAAAAGTGAAACGGTCCACTGGGAAATCTTTTGACTTACTTCCTAATTATGGCTCTGGCATTTGTAGCAGAAAATGACATGCACCTGACACTCATGTTGCCAGGGGCGGGATACCACTAAGCCTCTCTGGTTTGTTTCCCAACCCTTAAGATGCATACATACTAGGGATGCCTCCACCTTTACAGTTTATGATTACATTTGAACAGAATGATTACATTATTACTTGGAAATATCAAAAAATTAATAATAAAGCTATTTGATGTGACTATCACATCAGTTTATGCTTATCTACACTGCAGTACAGTTTTAGACTGTTTTAACTGACTGGTAGCTTGCTATTTTCGGAACTTACCTTAGTTATTTTACATATATTATATTCACATTTACAGACATTAATAAAATAGCATATCCAGAGTTACTGACAACTGACCTGAGAAGTTGAAGATTAAAGGTCAACATTAAGGGAAAACTGGAGGATTATTAGGACCCAAAACATTCTGTTTGGTTTAATTATCCACTGTGCTTTGAAGTAGTCTTGTTTTACCTGATAATGTACAATATTTCATATTTAATTAGTTTAATTAGCTTGCCTACTGACACACTATTGAGACCTTTACACAGTACTGTACAGCATATCTACTCTTTCTGTAGGACTGGTGGCGTGTGTTGGTGGTGGTGCTGGCCTTACTGCTGACTGTGTTAGAGGTGTACAGGGAGGTGAAGGAAATTCTGGGTTCTGTCCGAAAATTGAGAGCTTGGCAAAAGTGGTGTATCCAGAGACTCGAGGAGGATCTAGCCTGCACACACCCCATGTGGCCAGAGGTAACGCATCCATCCCACCTATACTTCAAAACAAATAGCAATTCTCATAACTATGTTTTAAAGGGTAGATCAGATTTGATGAACTGACCTGTTACAAGGTGGAGACCTATAAGTGTCCCCATTATGAAAGTGTAAAAACAATATCCAACAAATGGATATATAATTAGAAAAAGTGCCTGCGTGCTTTGCCCATACGCTGTACTATAGAAATATGGGATTTTAAAATGACTTTGTTTGAATTTACATCCTTTGTCTGAAGATTTGATAAAAATCCTGCAATAACACATAATTCATTTAGATAAGGGTGCTGGGACAGTGAGACATGGACCCACTTACAGAGTTTCTAGAGATTCAAGGGAGTATACTGTAAATGAACAATACATTATGTTATGTTACTGTGTGAAACCGCCCAGAGCTAGATCTAAGCCTAAATTTCACTATGCACTTCACTGTTGGCGGGGTCAGACTCATGTACTGCGGACTGGAAATGGTGGGAGATGGCAAATAAAAAAAGTTTCTTCAAACAATGGAATTATTACAGAATGAAATCTCAACAAGAAAACTTTTACTACTTTTCAGACTGCATTTTGACTGTGGTAGCCTAGCGGTTAAGGTACTGGACTCTGGACCAGAAGGTCTAGGGTTCAAATCCCACCTCTGCCAAGCTGTCACAGTTGGGTCCTTGAGCAAGACCCTTAACCCACAATTGCTTGGATTGTAAGACTGTATCAGTTGTAAGTCGCTGTGGATAAGGGCATCTGCTAAATGCTGTAAATGTACAAATCACAGACCTTTCCATTCTTTGTAGGTTCGACAACTTACAAAACATACATATTTTCCCCACTGCGCCATCTACAGGCTATTCTTGATGTTACTGCTTGAACATAATAAAGCAACAGCGCTCTTTGAAGCACCTTTGGCTGAAATGCACCCCCTTGTTATAAGTCTTGCTCAGGAGCCCAACAGCGAACGTCGGAAGAGCCAACATGTTTGATCTGATTAGAAGGCCAAAGCCTCAGCTGTTTAACCACTCCTGTTGACCTGCACTAAATATGAACCACTTGTTTAATGTGGACATGCAATGTTGAAGATTTGCAGGAGTTTCACATGAGAATGTTTAACTGGTGAATGTGATAAACTGCTCCTCTTCTTCTTTTCTTTTGCAGCTAACCAACGAAACGCGGCGATGCGAACGGAGGTGCTGCCAGCGCTGGCGTGCATCATTACAGCTTTCCTTAGTTCCATCATGCCTCAGTAGCTCTACAAGCCAGCTCTCTTTTCTGCCTTTATTGAATTTGGGGTCGCGACGAATGAGAAACTCTTCGATGCGTCCGTTCTTGTTTAGTGTTCACTTTGTGATGTTAATCTGCTTTTATTAGATCTGAACCAAACGGCTACATTTGGATTCTCAGTAATCACGTTCTGCAGGTCTCAAGGCACTCAGTGTTTACTGGAAACATGTTGAAAAAAATAATAAATGATTAAACCTGATGGGTGTCGGTCGGTCGGATGGACGGTTTTTGTGCAAAGGCTAAGGGAAAAACTCCCCAACAAGCCCAAAGCCCTAAATGAGCAAGGCTAGGGCGACAGCGGAAAGGAAAAACTTCCTAACCCTGGGGGAACCGAGACAAAAATAAACCCAGACTAAGTAATTTAATGAATAAAGATTATAGTAAATAAACAAAGGTTAAATAAATGTACAGAGAACATGGTCGAATATATGTAATAGTATATGTAGACTAATGAGAGAATGTAATGTGTGATAAAAGAGTATGCTAAAATAGAGAATATAAAAACTATAGCATAGAAGACAAAAGAGTAAATGAATGATCGAGTTAAATTAATGTAACATTTTCAATAAGCAGGGTAAAACGTGGGTCTTTGATTAGCTGAGAAATTATTTAAGCTCAGTGCAGTGAGAAAATGCTCTCAGGAAAGGTGCGGTCTGTAATAAATGTCATGTGTTTATTAAACAAAAGCCCTATTCTGAATGTAACAATTTGATGAAGAAACTGGGAGGTTCTTTACAAAAAAAAAAAAAAAAAAGGGGGAAGTTGAGCAATAAAAAAAACAACACCATTTCCTTGAGTGCACTGAAAACTGTAACTACACGTACAAGCTGGAGGAAGTCAGAGCTGTTGGATTAGGATTTCGATTTCCAGTCTTGGCTTAAGATACTGATCCAGTTCTCCTGCTTGAGCACTAAGGTTATACTTCATACTCCATACTTCTTCTTCAGGGCTTGGACTGTTTCATCATTCAGTCCAGCGTGGAAAATACATTCAAACAGCTCCTGTAATACTAGAGGGAGAAGAAGG
Source organism: Parotocinclus haroldoi (assembly GCA_034779995.1). NCBI lineage: Eukaryota > Metazoa > Chordata > Actinopteri > Siluriformes > Loricariidae > Parotocinclus > Parotocinclus haroldoi. Next base: position 14,633 of record JAUZST010005899.1, read on the forward strand.
AATCAAATCTTCTGCTTTTTATGTCACATGGCTCAAACAGAGGCAGTGTTTAAACTCACAGCTAAACATGCACCGACGCAGTCTTTAAACGAGAGATGTATTGATTTAGTGTTTAAACTCAAACAGAGACGCACCGGTGTGGTGTTTAATCTCGTAACCAGAGACGCACCGGTGTGGTGTTTAATCTCGTAACCAGAGAAGCATCGGTGTGGTGTTTAAACTCTTAACCAGAGAAGCATCGGTGCGGTGTTTAATCTCGTAAGCCGAGATGCATCGGTGCAGTGGTTAAACTGGTATCCCAAAATACATCAATGCAGTGTTTAAACTCGTAACTAGAGATGCATCGATGCAGTGTTTAATCTCGTAATCTGAGATGCATCGATGCAGTGTTTAATCTCGTAATCTGAGATGCATCGATGCAGTGTTTAATCTCGTAATCTGAGATGCATCGATGCAGTGTTTAATCTCGTAATCTGAGATGCATCGATGCAGTGTTTAATCTCGTAATCTGAGATGCATCGATGCAGTGTTTAATCTCGTAATCTGAGATGCATCGATGCAGTGTTTAATCTCGTAATCTGAGATGC
>JAUZST010005900.1:0-15219 GCA_034779995.1 Parotocinclus haroldoi
AAGGAAAAACTCCCTAAAATGGTAGGAAGAAACCTTGGGAGGACTAAGACTCAACAGGGGACCCATCCTCCATGGGCGGCCTAGATGTTAATGAAATAAATACTAAATGTATATTAAATCATAGCAAAAATAGATAAATATTATTACAATTTAAATTAGTAATAGAAAAATTATAAAATAATATAAATTATAAAACAAAATTGACTATATTGATTACTCCCATTTCCCTTCACCCTTTACCGGTTTAACAAATTGGAAATAACATGTTCATGTTATAAGAGTGTAAAACACTGTGTGTGTGTTTATAGATATTATAGATAGTTCGGTGATATGGAAAGTAAAATATATAATGAGACAGACAAAATGATTAGAGTGGAAGTGAAATAATGATTTTTTTAAATCTGATTTTTAAAAATAAAATTTCATCGTTGTAATTTTATACGGGAATGTGATATTACCAGGACAAGAGTAAAGCATCACTGTTGTGTTATGAAAGGGAATGAGTAATATGGTGCAGAACCATTTTATTTGCCACAGTGACCTGCTGGGACAGTATAAAGCATACATAAAAAACATTCCCCTTGACTTTTATTTTATTGCAGACGGTATGAGCCTGAGGTATTTCATGTTTTGTCTGGTCAACTTTATTTCATTTATTTATTTCATTACTTCAACGTCCTGTAATCGTGATTTGGTAGCATCCAGGAAAGGCTTTGATAAGCAAAGATGGGCAGAGGATTTCCCATTTTGTCAACAAATGAAATGTTATTGAAATGTTTCATTATAAAGCACCTCAAAGACAGAATAGAATGGATCGACATATTTCTCCTTCTATAGTGTATAATACACTGCTGGGATATTTCAAAATGAATATTAAAAAGCAAATGAAAAATCGAAGAAAGTTGTTCGATTGTGCAAATGAGATGCAAACACAATTATCGCTGTTGAGTAGAAAGTGACATATTCATGGGGTTGAACAGAAGCATATCCAGTCTGGACGAGAGTGCCACACATTGACTGTTCAGTAGGGTGAATGGTCACCCAAGACTGCCAGAACACACCGACAGTGATGGGGGCATGGACAGGATCAGATTGTCCAGCAGTTCTTGTCCTCTTTGTATTCATTTTGAAATATCCCCTCATTTTTGTGAGTAGTGCACTATTAAATGATTCCAGAAATCAGGAGGAATTTAAGTTCCTAAAGGCCAAGGGTGCTAGCTTAAGCAGACCGTTATCATGAAAAGCCGTGGCATAAAGGAATAACGCAAAGAAATGGCAACATTATAAAGTGGTAAATGCTTTATTATTCCAACTTTTTTTTTTGCAAGATATTACAGACCTGAAATGTAGGAATGGATCTTTAGTTGAAAAAATAGAACATGAAATGTCCCAGGTTCTTACTGTCCGAATAAAATAAAAGTCAAAGTAAATGTAAGAAATAGCATGTATGCATTTTCCAAACTGTTCCAATATTTTCAGATTTTGGGTTATAGATCACTGCAAGAAACAGAGTAGAGTTAACATTAAATTCTGCCCGAGACCCATTTACACATTAAAACAACAGAATGCAAGTTGTATCCATACTGTGCATTTCTTGTTTGACTCTTACGTTTATTTATAACCCATATATTGAATATGTTGCTCAAACACTATTTATTGTACACTGAGCTGTTTGATTTAGTGTCACCTAGCCTAATACATGTCATGTGTGTTTGCATTTGTAAGTTAATTTACTGGCCGGTAGCTAGTAAAACAGCCAGATCCATTCTGTTGAGTAATGATCTCTTGAATATGAAACACAAATAAACATGGATAATGTACTGAATATTATTACTCTCAAACTACTTCAAAATGATGCGTGTTGCTCCAGTGCAAATGGACGGTTTAGACAGTCATCTAATGTTGCCTAAAAGGTTAGTTTTATTTTAAGTAACAGCATTTAACAATTAAATCTTGTTCTAAGGTTTACCCAGGGGAGGATGGATTCCCCAGTCGAGCATGGTTGCTTTCAAGATTTATGTGTAAAAAGTAACAGTTTTCCAACCTTATAACCTTTGGCCACTCTATCTAATTTGTTTCTTTTTTTTTTAACAAAGCTGATTTGTGGCAGTATCTTTGTGGCAGTATTTTGTACCTAACATATATTGCTCACACAAATTATTGACATATCCCCAACTTTTTGTGAGCAGGTTATAATATAAAATTGAGAGATTCCATTTCTTGGAATATAATCATTGAATGAATTCTAGTCTTGCATGGTGCTTATGCTTTTTTTTAAGATGAGTGAAAGGCAACACGTGCTGCTCATACAGTAGCATGAATTTTCATTTCCCTGTTCCACAGTCAACTGATGTTATGCAGCGAATATAGTGTGTACCAGCCCAAGCTTTAGAAACACCAATCCCAGCTAATTCAGGTGATGGTTTTATTCAGGATTATCAATAGATAATGGAATAAGATGTAAGACCTGTTAGGTTCAGTATAGGAGGCAAATAGACCAGAACCAATACATTTATATTGAGTTCACCGAATTATTTCATCACATATTCAATTACTAAAATACTGGCACTGACAGGGCCCAAAGCCATTCCAACCTACTAAAACCAGTGACGTGCAAAACGCACTACAATTCAGAGGCACAAAACAGTGACATAGTCCTAAAACATAAGAAGAGAGTGTACACGGCCACCACTTAAATAGCAAATCAGAACTCTTGAGATGCAATCACCGCACTCCTTTAATGTTCATCAAACACCAGCTTGGGAGGAGAGATCTCCCGCAGAGTATGGAGTTCCCAGAACAAACACCGGCTGACCAAGCTCACACGCACACCGCTACTGCACTGTGGGCAGCCATACTCGCCTTGTAGCCCAAATCGGCAAATACAAAAAACATACTGACTGCAGTAACACGCCTACCGTATAGATTGTACCAATGGAGCCCATTACAATCAGTTTGTTTATGGCCGGTTGTAGGAGTTGGCTAGTTTATGATTATGACCATTTTGTTTAGTTAACATAGTATTAGGTATAGCTATTGTATTGTGGAAAAGGTGTCTTTATAATGTATTTGCATGTAAATGGCCTGATGCTTGTGAGTTTGGTATAGTTAGGTTGACCATGCTGAAACAGCTACTGGTATTAGCCACTGCTTTTTTGCTCTGCCCTATAGCATCGATCGAATTGTCGAATTGGCTTTGGATACTGGCAAAATATGTTTTACTTGGATTTTCACCACCCCTTTAAAAATGTCAGATGCTTCCCTGTGATTCTTCCCCTGCCCTGCTGTTATGCCTGTGGTGTCACGCAGGCGTTTCTCCCTTAAAGTAAGTTTAAAGGTTAACGTTTCCGCTTACTCACACAGTTTATGATAGATGCCTGTGAATTATTTATTTTACAATTCAAAGGTTTCAGAGGTAATTTTGTGCTAAAATGTACCAAATAAAACTATGCAGGAAAATCTTAAGCATAACGTGTAAAAATAGTTTGCAAATAAAAACACAACAAATAAAACCAGATGTTCATAATTAATGATGCTATAGTTTTTATAAGTATGTCACACCTAACTAAGATAAAATGCTTTTCTCTTTATTTCTTCATACACGCAAAGAACTTTGTTTTATGAGCAGAAAATGAATGCACTGACTTGTTGGGAGGTGCATACCGAGGTGTTCTAGTTTGTTCAGGACTTATACTACTTATGCCTGTATGTTTTGTATTATGAACATGCTTGCAGATAATTGTAAAATGGCAAATATATATTATATCTAAATAACTGGGATCCCTAAATAGAAGAGGTGTTTACAAACTTTTGGCCTCATAGCGAATTCATGCATTCCATGGTGGTTTTTAAAGCTTTTGTTTTTCAAAAATGTATGTATGCAATCTTGCCAAAAACCCACTATATGCAGCTAGAAATGCTGATTAGTGTCTTGTCAAAGGTTGAATTAGATTACATTTTAATTTTATTGTTTTTGTGCACAGTACAAGTGCAAAGACAATAAAATGCGGCTGGCGTTTAACCAGCTGTCCAAATAGCAAGTGTCGTGCTGTGGCAATCAAGATAGAACAAAGCAAGATGGCAGTAAAACATTGACAGTTGAAGTGCAAACGACAGAACCGTATAAGTAACCGTGTAACAGTGTAAGAATGTGTATTATAACGTAAACGAATGTTATCCAGTGGTAAGGAAAATGCAATGTTGTGCCAGTCGGAAAATTTGTTTTATTACAAAAAAATTAAAATGAACAAAAATTATATATATATATATAAACTAAGAGACAAAAATGTAGCATGTAAAATGTTACATACAATGCATTCGGAAAGTCTTCAAAGACAAACAAACAAACAAACAACAAAAATCACAGTTTCATCATAGTGACAAAGTGAAAACAGAATTTTAGAATTTGTTTGCAGATTTATTGAAAAGGAAAAACTAAAATATTGCATTGACATAATTATTCAGATCGTTTAATCAATATTTATAAGTTCTTTTATATTATTTTATATTTATAAGTACTTTTGATAGAGATCACAGCTTGCACACTTCCTGGATAGATTGCCAAAAAGGTTTGCACATTTGGATTTGAGGATTTTCTGCCATCTTTCTCTGCAGATTCTCTTAAGCTCTGTCAGGTCTTCTGGAGACTGAGATTGGTTGATTAGAATTTTCTGTCTGGCCCTGATTGGTAGAGTGCTGCAGTGATTATTGAAGTTTCTCTCATCTGTGAAGAAATGTTTGGAACTCAACCAGAGTGACCACTGGGTTCATGGTCACCTCCCCTACCAAGGTCCTTCTGCCCTGATAACTTAGTTGCCTGAGGCCACCCTCTCCAGGGAGAGTCCTGGCTGTTCCAGACTTCTTCCATTTAAGAATTACAGAGGCTACTGTGCTCTTGGGAACAATTTGTGCAGCAGAGTTTTTTTGTAACCTTTTATAAATGTGTGTTTATACACAGTCCTGTCCCTGGGCTCTACAGGCAGGTGTGTGCCTTTCCAAATCATTTCCTAGAAATAATCAACTGAGGTGGACTCTAGTCACGGTGTAGAAACATCTCAAAGACAAGTGTGAGCCCCTCTTAACATCCCTGAATACTTATGTCCATGTGAAATTTTCATATATTTGGAAACTAACTATATGTTTCACTGTCATTTTGGTGTACTGGGTGCAGAATGATGGGGAAAACTTTCGCTGTTTTCACTTTCTCTGTACTGAATGCAGATTGATGGAAGAAGACTTAATTTGATATCACAAGCCCTTAACATAACAAAATGTGAATCATGTGAAATGAGTTTCTAAATGCATTATGTGTTCCTCTGGTGAAGCCAGATAAAATATCTTTTGACTGCATATTTTGACCTGTGGATGATTTGAGCACTGAAATATAGCTAATAGTATGTCTCAGTACTGTTAAACTGTAAATTCGAGTTTGATTAGGCAGAATATTTTTCTTTTTAACTCATTAAAAACTAACACGATCGGTAAAGTGTAGTGTCATTACTCTACCATTAGAGGATGCAGTTGTCCTATAGTTTGAATATACAGAACGTCATTTTACATGCAGAGAGACTTTCTCGGTCTCAATTTTCATCTGCTGCTTCCTGCTGAGGGTCACAGTAGGTGAAGAGGGATTCCATAAAGTATAATATTTGCTCAGCTGTGATCCTGTAGTGTTACATTTCCATCGATGGATAAGTGGCTGGGGGTATCTTAAAATGCACATTGCAGCTACAGTCAGTAATAATAATAATAAAAGGCCAGTAATGTAGATCCAATGTACCTACAAAGCAGAGCTGTCCAGAATGTGCTGTTACTAAAAGTGTTGTATCTATATAAATGTCTATATAAAAATAAATCATTATAAATGAAATGTCACATATTTTCCCAATTATTGTGGGGAACAAGATATTTTTTCCCTCATGTGCAACTTTTTTTAGAAAGCCCTGAAAAAGTAATCTCACGATAAAACCAAAGCCAACTCATTAAACATTTAAAATGGAATCTTGTTCCTTTGGGCTTCCAAATACAGCCAACCATTGGTTGTCAGAGTGTGTGTCGAGTCCAATTAAAAATTGATGTAACTCATTCCTCTACTCTTGGTCCATGACTGTGCTACAGTTACACACGGGGTGTTGTGTGTTTCTTGTACACATAAGAGCACAGTTGCAAAATAAGAGTTCTATGTAAATTCCACATACACTTAATCACTGAGGCGATCCACTGCTGAAGTCTGGAAACATCTTTCAGGCTTCTCTATTGCACTAGCTTTGTTTGTCGTGCTGTTTTTTTTTCCCAGTCAGGTGCATAACATGTTTTGAATAGGGGAAAGCTCCACCCATAAAAGCTGCACACCGTATCCCTTCGCTCTCTTTAATGCATACAGGTTTGTGTGACAGAGAAGAAAAGCCATCTCTCATATCACAAGCTATCTGAATGAATACTAAACAGACTAGCTCAGGGGCGTCTGTCTGGACGAAGTAGGAAGATGTGAGGGTCAAGATTAAGGATTTCATTGAGTTGGATTTGTCTCACTACCTTGGATCAAGATACATTTTCTGTATGGCAGATCTACAGTTAAAGGGAGGGGGCCAGGAGCCTGATATTGAATTGTTTGTTAAGGTAAGAGAGAGAAAAATAACAATAATAATATCTAAAATGACAATGCTAGAGGTAGTTTAATTCAGGCAATGTTGTACTTCTTGAAGTCGGAATGCGATAGATCCTCAGCAGCAAATATAATAGGGGTCAAAAGTCTCAGACCGCTAGACAAATGATTTGCCGTTCAGATTAGCATATGGTTTTCTCCCACATTCCAAAGACATGCATATTAAGAGGTGCATATAAAGTATCCCAGGATTAATGAGCATGTGTCTGTGTGCACCCTGTGCTGGATTGGTGCCCTGTACAGGGATGGGTCACACCTTACTGCTGGTTACACCTGTCTACATGAAACCCTGAATTGGATTAAGCAGGTTTGGAAATTGATGAATCAATGATCAACCAGCATGACGAACTAAGAGAAAAGTTGATTCTTTTTTTTTTTTTTTACAAAGACATATTTTTAATTTAGTATTTAATGTGTTCCCCTTTGGCTCTATGGACAGCATGAGTTCAGGAGTTTGTGTAAAATCTGATGATCCGCGCTATTACAGAATTACTTTACAGTATTGTAAATGGCATGTTGCGATATTATCGATGACTTGACAACAACTCGACTCCCATAAATGTTTGATGTGGTTTAAATCAGGTGCCTGTGGAGGAAAGTCCACGACGGTCAAATTCTATTGAGCTGTTATATTGTTATAAAGAGAAGATTTGTGATTTATATTTGTTTATGAACTACCGAGGCTAAAGGGTAAATTTAGTTTTGGACTTGTGATGTACTAGCTTTTAAACTCCACTGAGAGAGGAGCAGGTGGAAAAGCGAACAATTAATGATGTGTTCACACCACAATCACACGTGCGTGTTTTTCTTTCTATCATTGTGGGCTTTCCACTGACATAAAACTAATATAGGTAATTAATTCCTTCCCTATACCTAACCATCTCCTCAACGTTAGGAAACTGATGCATAGTTTTAAAAAAAATATAACGTACAGTGCCTCCAAGTAGTATTCAACCCCCTGCAGATTTTGCAGGTGTATGAAATGCCCTGCAGCAAAAAATATTTCTTTGCTTATTGTTTTTTTTTTATTGTGAAAAGTTTATTCACAGGGTCAATTATTCAACCCCTAGGTTTGATATTTTGTGGAAAAACCCCTGTTTGCAATTACAGCTATAATTTGTTTTTTATAATACCTGATCAGGCCGGCATAGGTCTCTGGAGTAATCTTGGCTCACTCCTCCATGCAGATCTTCTCCAAGTTGTCTAGGTTCTTTGGGTGTCTCATGTGGACTTTAATCTTGAGCTCCTTCCACAAATTTTCAATTGGGTTAAGGTCAGGAGACTGACTAGGCCACTGCAACACCTTGATCTTCTCTCTCTTGAACCAGGCCTTGGTTTTCTTGGCTGTGTGCTTGGGGTCGTTGTCTTATTGGAAGATGAAATGACGACCCATCTTAAGACCCTCGATGGAGGAGCGGAGGTTCTTGGCCAAAATCTCCAGGTAGGCTGTGCTATCCATCTTCCCGTGGATGAGGACCAGATGGCCAGGCCCATTGGCTGAGAAGCAGCCCCAAAGCATAATGCTGCCACCTTGCACCTTGATTTTGGTCTAATCAGACCAGAGAACCTTAAACCAGTTTGCCTTAGAATCCTCCATGTGATCATGAGCAATCTGTAGATGAGCCTTGACATGGCGCTTTAAAAGTAAAGGTACCTTATGGGCTTGCCTGGAATTGAAACCATTGCGGTGGAGTACGTTACTTATGGTATTGACTGAAACCATTGTCCCCACCACCGTGAGTTCTTCCCACAGCTCCCTCCTTGTTGTCCTTGGGTCAGCCTTGACTGTTCGGACAAGCCTGGTCTCGGCATAGGAGGAAACTTTAAAAGGCTGTCCAGACCGAGAAAGGTTAACAGTAGTTCCATAAGCCTTCCACTTCCAGATAATGCTCCCAACAGTGGAGACAGGTAGGCCCAACTCCTTGGAAAGGGTTTCGTACCCCTTGCCAGCCTCGTAACCCTCCACGATTTTGTCTCTGATGGTCTTGGAATGCTCCTTAGTCCTTCCCATGTTGACCATGTATGAATGCTGTTCACAAGTTTGGGGAGGGGCTTAGTCAGAAAAGGCCGAAAAATAGAGATTATTAATCCAAAAATGTTACGATCATTGTTCTTTATGCCTCATTTACTTCTTAATACTTGAGGGAACCAAACAAAATTCTGGTGGTTTGGGGGTTTGAATAATAATTGACCCTGTGAATAAACTTTTCATAATTAAAAAAAAATTATAAGCAAAGAAATATTTTTTGCTGCAGGGCATTTCATACATCCAGGTTGATCTACAGTCCAAATATCACAATGCCAAGTTAACTCCAAATGTGTAAACCTGCAAAATCTGCAGGGGGTTGAATACTACTTGGAGGCACTGTATACCTATGTGGACCAGCATAACATTTCAACATATCAGGTGTGTGTTTTAGTGGTGCCCTGTCCTGACACATGATTCTGATCAAATCCATTAGCATTGCACAGAAACATGAAGATGGAAACGGCTACAAAAGCATTTCTAAGACCGTTAATTTTGATCAATTCAGTGCATAAAGGTGAAAAACTCAAGGGTAACACCAAAAGCCTTAAGGACTCAAGGACAGCCAAAAAGAGTCTAGATTATTGCATTAATAATATACTAAAAGGAAAGAACATTGCTGATCTGAAAATAATACACTTCTGCACAATTTAGGTTTGCCAAGACCACCTGAATGTTTCACAAATATACAACTTATCCCAATGTTCTGTGGATGGCTGTGTTAAAAACCTTTTGTTTTGTGTTAACAAGGCTCTGCATGTCAACACCACAACAGCCAACTTTTAAAATGATGGGAGGAACCTTCTGATGTGAAGCCAGTAGTCATTTGCCAGCCAGTAGTCACTGAGGAGAAATGAATTCAAAAGTGCACTAATATATTTTACAGGCAAATGTCAGGGTAAGCTTATTAGAAGTTGGACCATGCAACGAAAACACAAACTAAATACATTATTTAAAAAGAAGACAATTGTCGTTGTGTTTTGCAATAACTTTGTCACAGCTGAGACCCCAATGGAGTGGAGAAATGTGTTGCGTGACCTAAAGAGTGTTAAAAGAAGGCTTTTGTATTTTAACTTACTGTTGTTGGTTCATTTTAAATCATTTTTGGACTCCCAGTGCTGAACGTCGTCTTATTTATTGTACATTCTGATTTAGTTACTGGAATTTTCTAGCTTGATTAATTTTGCAAGTCTGGGGGTTTACTTGTGAGAGATGTAGGATCTGTTTTCTATTGGCCAGCGGAGTTATACAGTATCTATGATTTAAAATGATGAAGAAATCGTTGCATGATATTGACCATATTGCATGATATTATAGTTGTTGTGGTAACTAACATAATAGTTTGTCCTGTGCAGTGGCTATGGAGTAGGTAACTGAATCAGAGTGCATTCTACCCGTTGTCATGCAGGTCACATGACAAGCTCCAGGTCCCCTGCTACCGATGCAACAGTGTTTTAGTCACCTGATCTCTCCAATACACACATGTACAGTACATCAGTATGTATTATCTATACTTGGCATCGGTTTGTGTATATGCTTGTTATTAATAATCACATTTTATTTTAAGATCAGTTTGATTACCAGTAGCATTTGTAGTAAGGTATCAATGTGTAATAAACTTGGTAGTGATTTACTAAAATGAGCAGCTCTATGGTTGTTCCCAGCAGAGGACGTTTTAACTTTTCCTGCAACATAGTTTCAAATGAAATGGCTACGTACTTTATTCAGCCTAAACTGAAGACCCATGATCTCTGATCCCTTAGACAGCACAGCATCAAGACCCGTCATTCATCAATAGCTGATATAAACACATGAGACAAGGGATTACTTTGGGAAACCTTTGTCAAGCAATACAATACATTTACATCCACAAATGGCACTTAAAATATTCAAATGTAAAAGAGTTCCAAAAGCCAGGGTCTGTCACGGTGTGTTAGTGCCCCTGGCAAGTGTCATTTATGCTTCTGTGATGCCAGCATTAATGCAGATAAGTACATTAACATTTTTAGAGAAATGTATGTTGTCTTCATGAGAACCCAGGGAATCCCTTGCATTTTGCAATTAAGCCGGAGTTAAACTGGACAAATCACAAAAAAGACCACTGAAATATGTAAATCATTTCTGATCTTTCTGTAAGGTACATTGTTTTTAAGCATTTCAATAATTTTCTCACACATTTGTTGACACACAGGAAATCTTCTGCCCATCTTTGCTCTTCAAAGACCCAGCCTTTCTCGTATGCTCACCTGATATCACCTGTTTGAAATCACATCATTATCTAATTTATTTGACCTCATTACTATCCCTACTGATACTCAGTTTTGTAGTACAAGTTGATTTTTATTAATGATGCAGGATGGGACGTACAGGGTGAAGAAAGTCACATGACACGTCGGTAGACTTATCGCAAAAGTCTGCCAAAACCATTCTTAAGGTTTCTTCATTGTGGCCTGTCGTCCACAGTCCCAGTTTCTCTGAATCTGGCTAAGATTCAACAGTGCTGGGTGAAATTGGTGGTCTTTCTGGGGGTTGGTTGTTGTACGACATGTCAGTGTTCCCTAGACATCAATGCTGATGACTTCTGAACCACATGAGACACTGCAAATCTGATTGCTGCTAACAGACTTCGGAGACCATTCTTTGATATGCTACATGACCACCTTCCAATTGGAAAAAAAAAAAAACTTGATTCCCTTGATTCAATATGGCAATTTTCCAGACATAGCCTAAAAGATAGACCCCCTCGCCTATTACTTGCTGGGGTATTCAGATATGCAATTTCCCCCTTGTTTCTAAAATAAAAGGGTGTCCTGTGCCTTTTGTATACACAAGGTACATGAAAAACACTGTTTTTATTTGCAATTTCCATACCACTTTTTCTGATTTGGGCTTGTAATTCTTTTTGCAATTTCGCACATAAAGCATTTCAAATCTACGTTATGTATATAAACTCTGGCGGCAAATTAATCAGTGACTTGGTGACAAGTGAATCTGTGTTCAGCTAATGATGCAAAAGATTGTCATTACTTTATGTAAGTTTTAATAACCGATAGTGATCTGATATGTCGTTATTCCAATAGAGGGCAATGTTGTGCTTGATTTAGCTACCCATGGCTTCGTTCACTTTTTGTAAAAGCAAGATTGTGCAGTAATAACCTTTGAAATCTTCAATGTTTTTCGACGTTTGTGACTTCTGTATACGCTCAACTTTCAGATTCGTGATCACTCTAGAGTATGGTATATAAGAGTTTATATTGTTCGATAAACTCAGTTATCTGTGTTGTGTGACTCACAGGCTGGGATTGATGGTGAGAGCATTGGGAATTGTCCATTCTCTCAGCGCCTCTTCATGATCCTCTGGCTTAAAGGAGTCGTCTTCAACGTCACTACTGTCGACCTGAAAAGGTAAGTCCACTCACATTTACTCACTCAATCACATTCCATGCCTACTTCATTCACTTCAGGGTTGCGGGGGAACAAAAGAGTATCCAGCATCACAGGTTACAAGGGAACCAATCCCGGACAGTACCCGCAGGGCATATTCTCACATACACACATATACACACAAGATCTTTGGAAACCGCTCACAGACATAGTGATTATTCTAGCTAATTAATTCCACACCTACCCCGAACCTTAACCTCAGCAACCTGAATCCAAAATACCTAGATGAAATCCACGCAGACACAATCACAACTTGCAAACTCCACACATTTAACAGCCGCTAGCCACTGTGCTGGCCAGTGTTTTATTTAGCTTTGATTAAATAAACAGCTGTGAGATACACACTGGATTTCTCGTTACCTACTTATCATAGTTAAAGAAAATGTCACATGATTCTCTTGGTGCATTAAGTGCATCGAGTTAAGGAACTCCCTCCATCATTCAGTTATCAGGAGACGGATGTGCCTCCAAGGACTTCCTGCTGAGGACTCAACATCTCAAATCTATTACATTATTTAATTGTTATTATTTGCGTCATTTTACTGTTAATACAAACTTTACTACTTCAGTTAACATCTAGGCCACGCAAGGAAGATGGGTCCTTTTTTTGAGTCTTCCCAAGGTTTTTCCTTGCTACTGTCGCCCTAGGCCTGCTCAGTTTGGGACTGGCCTGTTAAGATAATATGATATTGTAAATTTGACTTTACATTAGAATTTCAAATCAAATGCAAAAACTCAAAAGTCTAGGGTTGCACTAATCAATACGAAGATAAGATTCGATTTTCTGATATTTGCAAACTTAATACCATATTTGCTATTTTCTTCAGGAAACCAGCTGACCTGCACAATCTGGCACCGGGTACCCACCCTCCTTTCCTCACCTACAATGGTGAAGTCAAGACTGACATCAACAAGATTGAAGAATTCTTAGAGGAGGTTCTGGCACCACCGGCGTAAGTAACCTTCTCTCCTGGTCACTTACCTTATAGACTTCTGTGTTTAATCTTAAGCCTCAGTACTCAGGTTATGTTTTGAAATATGTCTGAGATATTATTAAATGACACAAAGTGGATATTTGCCTAAAGGAAATGGAAAATGCTATTTTCTGCTCAATGTGTGTTTTAGATACCCCAAACTGGCAGCCAAGCACAGGGAGTCCAACACAGCAGGGATTGACATATTTGCAAAGTTCTCGGCTTACATCAAAAACTCACGGCCAGTTGCCAATGGAGGTAGACATGTCGAACCAGATCATTTAATTTTATGAATGGATGCAGTATATTATAGATGTTGGTGTGCCAACATTCTAGCTACATTGAAAAAAAGAAGAATATCAATGTTGTATTTAAGCTTTTTGTAACTTTAACATGTACAATTATTGAAACATTAAAAGTTGCATTTTGAACCATTTTGTTATTATTGCTGTTGACGTAGTAGCTTAAACGTTTAAATAATAATAATAAAATATATGATGTTGCATATGACAGCTTTGGAGAATAGCTTGACAAAGGCCCTGAATAAGCTGGACGAATACTTGAATAGCCCGCTGCCCGAAGAGGTAGACGCAGACAGCATGGAGGAAGAGAGGAGCTCAAACCGCAAGTTCCTGGACGGCAACGAGCTCACCCTGGCAGATTGCAACCTGCTGCCAAAACTCCACATAGTCAAGGTGAGCTACAGACAGCCATGGTTGGGAATAAAACAGCGGAAATCAGGCTTGAGCTGAGGCTTTATGCAGTGGGACGATACACTGACTCTGTCAACATGTCAAGTATAAATAGTATAACACATCTAAATCAAATACAATGTAGAAAAACAATGGCTTTGAAAGAGAAATATTGCAAGTTTGTGTACGGACAAAACATGATCTGCTAAAATCCCAAATAAGTGTTCTGATTAAACAGGGCTTTAAATAAGGAGCCCAAATATTTGCCTGGGCAGTAAAATATATTTTGTGTGCAGCTAGTGAATACAGTGTGAACTATTTACAAAGAGCAGTTCAGTGATGTTCATGATGAGGTGGAGAATCTTATATTTATATGAAGTTCTATATATGTTTTCAGTTCTTAATAGTTATGTCTTAATAGTATGGCATGTACAAATCTCAAATGGATACTTAACTATAGCAAAAAGCTAAGTAAAAAATAAATAGCTACAAAGGAAGAATTTTTTTAACTACTTATAAAGCAACTACTAATGAAATCGATGTAACTAATGTCATTACTAAGGAGAAAACTAATAACGACGAAATACCCACATGTTAAGAATTGCCTTTTCCATCTGTCTTCTTTTAACTGGTTTTAAATTTAAATGCTTTATGCTGTATTCTTTGTTTTGTACTCTCTGTACGGTGTCCTCGAGTGACAGAAAGGCGCCTTTGAAATAAAATGTATTATTATTATTATTTCAATATTAAAACCTATTAAAAAGCTATCAAATAAGAAAAAAAGCGACAATAGTCAATACAGGAATATAGTGTTCACTTTTTATAAAGGAACCAATAAATGCCCACAGCCCTGAAAAATGGTCTGCTGAATTTAGAGGTAACTTGTTTTTAAAATATCTGAATTGCTATATTTAACATAAGGCCAGTTTACAAAACACTTTAAACGTCACGTCCAAGTTAATATATCTGTACTTTAGTAGTTAGGGGTGAACTAATCCAAATTATGTAATGGTGTTGGTTTAGACAAAGCCGTGTTGTAATTGATTAGGGTTAGGGTATTTTCGTTGGCTCAGCTAATGCTTAAAACAAACAATAGTGTCTGAAAACAAACACTGGGATAACCAGGTGAGGTGTTATAAGCAATTCACAATATTCATATTATTTTTTCTGCTGCCACACAGTGGATATTTTGTCGTTATATTTGAGGTACTGGTATGTATGCCAGCAGAAACAGTTTTTAGCTGATATGTTTTACTTTTAAAATGCTTTGCCTTTCTATTTTTGTAGGCACCAGTTGACTCTCAAGGTTTCTTCCTCCTAAATAAGGGAGTTTTTCCTTTCCACTGTCGCCATAGGCTTACTCAGACTGGGATTGGCCTTTTTTAGATAATATACTGTTGTAAAGCTGCTTTGAGACAA
>JAUZST010005901.1:0-15219 GCA_034779995.1 Parotocinclus haroldoi
TAAATAATAAAGTATTAATAGTCCTCCGAAGAGGGGGGTGGTGGCGGGGCAAAAAAAACCCCACTCTTCTCAAACTTCAAACTCTTCCTCTAGCTGATGCATTTGCTCAGACATTGTGGCATTGTCACGTTCACTGTTAACGCCGTGATATTGATAGCTTTGTCTCTTCTACTTCGTGCCAGAGGTAAGGTAACCGAGCGCGCTAAACAGACCAATTCACGTTTGAGCACATCTGTAATGTCTACGCACATTCACGCAATTCTAAAAGCATGCACAAGTGAATTCTAGAGAAGGGCTGATGGAGCGACGCTCGAGGGCCATCACATCAGCAGCAGCAGCCTTGAGGAGAAGGTGCAGGAGTGAAGGTCAGATATGAGAGGGGCTCTGTCCTGGAACAGCCTGTTAAAAGAGAGAAAAAAAAGAAAGGAAGAGCAGAGGATGGGGGAGAGTGAGGAGGGGGGGGGGTGCACAGGGGGAGGGATTCTGTCTCTGTCGATTGGCCTTGAGTGAATGCTTAATGAACCTCACCACGTGGGGAGCACTGATGCAAATGCTGACAGGCGCGAATCAGGCCCAGGATAACCCAAACAGAATGAGGGTCAACAGGTTGGCTCTCTGCCTGTCTTTCGAACATCTTTCCTCATTCGTTCACGCGGGTTCTACACGGATAACGCAATGCATTTAGGAAGTCTTCAGACCCTTTTACTTTTTTTTTTACATTTTGTGAAGGCCTTGTGCTAAAATATACAAAAAAAAAAAATTCTCCGTCAATCTGCCCTCAGTCCCCGGACTGAGACATTTTTGCAAATTTAGTAAAAAAAAAGAAAAACTAAAATCAGCCATGATACTATGAAATTCAGCTCAGGCAGCCACCCACATCACTGTCATCACCTTTGAGGTGTTTCTGCACCTTGACTGGAGTCCAAATGTGGTCGGTACAGTTGATTGAACATGATTTGGGAAGACACACACCCGTCTATATAAGGTCTCACAGCTAACCCTACATATCAGAGCAAAATCCAAACCATGTGGAGGAAAGAACGTCCTGTAGAGCTGCCCAATCCCATCCCTACAGTGAAGCATGGTGGTGACGCCATCATGCCATGGTAATGTTTTCAGTGGCTGGGACAGGGGGACGGGGCAGGGTTGAGGGAAAGCTAAATATAGCAAAGTACAGAGAGATTCTTACTGAAAACCTGATCCAGAGTGCTCAGCACCTCAGACTGGGCTGCAAGGTTCACCTTATAACAAGACAATAACCCAAAGCACACAGGGCTTAGGGACAACTTTGGGAATGTATTTGAGTGGCCCAGCCAGAAGTCTGACTTGGGCTCGGTCAAACTTCTCTGGTGTACCTTGAAAAGGCTGAGCTGCTCAGTGACGGCCCCCATCCAACCTGGCAGAGCTCGAGAGGATCTGCAGAGAGGAACGGCAGAAAATCCCCTAAACAAGGTGCCCAAACCCCGTGGTATCATGCCCGAGAAGACTGGAGTCTGTCTTTACTGCCGACGATGCCTCAGTTAAGTACTGAGTAAAGCACCTTAATACTACTTTAATGACTGTTTGTCTACATATAGTTCTATTGCACTTTACTCTGTGCTCTAATAACCAGGGCATGTACAGCACCCATGCGAGTGAGAGTAAGTGTATGATTTCTTTTGTTGTTGTAGTTACCATTCCTCGCTCACTGTGGTCTCTTTGATAAGACGTCGATACGAATGGAATTACTTAGGCCTAGACTCTTCTGCTTCAATGCTAGTTTAGAGGGCGCACAAGTGTTGAAAGCAAAGCTGTACACCGTGAATACCATCCTGACATGAGTATTTTTTCTTGATCAGGTGTGACATGCTAGTGTGAAGTCCAAACATGATGACATCGTCTACCGATTGTCTCCGACGGTATGCGAAGTGTAACGGATCTATAGTGGCAAGAATGTTGCTGTTTATGAAAGACATGATCAATATTTCTTTCCTCCACCACAGCAGATCATAGAGTAATGGGGGGCGATAGCCATGGAGTCCAGTGCCAGGAGATTTCTTAGGTAATGATACAATAGCTGTTTTCTTGACATGTAGGGACAGTGGAGATGGATAGTGAGAAACTGAAGATGATCACAAAAAGCAGTTAATGAAAAGTGGATCTACTTACTAACCCTGGGATTTGAATGGGCCACTTGAAGCCTGGGTTTCAGCTGTCCTTGATGGTATAAATATGTATCACCAGGACTTTTCTGCCACTAAAGTATCTGAAATTAAAGACTTTATGACCAATTATCTAGTTTCCTCCGCTGCGGTTGACTTGCTGTTTGCCGTACTGGGACTGCGGTTAGGGTACTATACTCTGGACCTCACGGTCCAGGGTTCAAATCCCACCTCTGCCAGGCTGCCACAGCTGGGTCTCTAAGCAAGGTTCTTAACCCACCATTGAATTGTAAGACTATTTAAGTTGTAATTTGGATAAGTTGCTCTGGATAATGGCGTCCGCTAAATGTAAACGGCAATCAAACTTTCCCGCTGAGGACACCAGATGTTCCAGTATCTCTGCAGTCTGGACTAAATAATGCTGGTACTCACTCATAGTCTCTATGTTATGATATTTATTATATATATACAGTATTATTGTCTTATATTCCATAATATTGCATTCTCTATTTTATTATTCTATTCATACAATAATATTTTTATTATAGGATATAAATTATTGTAGTTTGTGCTTTACAACCGGTACTCCGGTTCAATGTCCAAAGACCTGTGTTAGGTTAACTGGTCTTGCACCCTGTGTTACCAGTTAGGGCCTGCATGGGCCTTTCATGCAGCCTTTAGCAGAATTAAGCAGGTAATAAAATGAATGAGTATTTTATTTAAATATCATTTTTATCATGTTTTTGTGTATTCTGTTCTATACTTATTAATTAGATAACTTAATTTAATTCATACATGTAACATCTAAGCAGGCCAAATTGGATGGGTCCCATTTTGAGTCTTGGTCCTCCCAAGGTTTCTTCCTTTTAATATTTAGGGAGTCTTATTTTCCACTGTCGCCCCACGATTGCTCAGTTAGGGTTTTGGACCTTGATATGAATAAAGCGGCTATGATTGAAGTTGAATTTGCTGGCCCACACAAAAATCTGACCTCAAGCTCATCAGTACCAACTGTGAGCCGGTATTTATCAGCAGCTGTGACGTGGTGTTATGTCTAAAAAAAATCCCTACAGTCTTGTTCCAAAATTTAGTTGAAAGCCTCTCATAGCAGTAAAGGAAGAACCAATCGTGTTAATGACCACGGTTTAAACGCACGAGCCATTAAACTAAAATATTTTTTAAAAGCGGTAACTTAGCTCGTGAGTCGTGAAACACTGCATTAAAGTATTTCTAGTTATGAAAACAAACCTGGAGCAGGATGTGTTCATCCCGGGACAGTTTAGGCTTTTCAATGGATTTCACAGTCAGCATAAAACAAAATGTCTCGGTACAGTGTGGATGCTTTGTCTCGGCAGCAATGTGTGGTTCGTTTTCCTTGTCTCAGCGGAGACGATAACACACCAGCGTGTAATAACACACAGCGCAGTCACGTCTCCATGTTCACACCGCACGTATCCCCCAATAGTCATCGTTAATAACGTAGTAACAGTTTAAAATTCTTTCAATCTGAATGGCCTGTAAGTGGCTGGTTTGTTCATAATGACTATTTCTATTTATATAAAACGCTTTACACTTTACATATTTGAAAATGACAAAAGGGTGCATACACGAGAGATACATAGTCCATAATAAGACAATTACGGAAGATTACGATGAAATAAAAAGTAAAAAAAAAACAAAAACGTGCATTTATCGTCTCATTTGTACGCTGGACTGACTGGGCCATGTCCCTGATTAACTACACTACATATTAAAAATAAAAATGAATAATTCGAATCATTCAACCAAATTTGTTCAAACTTTGAACCCACAGAAGAGAACAATGGCGTGACCGTATATATTTACACGGGGTATGTTATGATCCATTTAAACCCAAGCCAAAGCAATAATAAGCCAATCGAATGGTACACAGCAGGGTAGGGCATTGTAAAGGAATTCCCGATACGATACCCACCACGCATATTGTGATCAAATCGGCTTAATAGATCCCATCACATTGCATTACATCTACAAGAGCGGAAATTGTAGTTTGCATCCATTTAAAAAAAATGTCTGTATTCCTCCCAAAAAAATCTTTTTTCAGTCTAAAAATTGATGTGCTACTTTGTTTTCGTATATAGCTTTTGAAGATGCAGTATTTAAATGTAGCATTACATGTATTATACTTTGTTTTTTCCATTTTTTTACTTAAAAAGCCCAAATAAAAATGCTTTTCACATTGACACGGGGTCAACCGTCAAGTTTTCATCCAGTATTTTCCAGCCCCCTGCATTTTGCTGAGTACTTAGAGCTCGTGAAAAGTAAAAACCTTGGTCTTGCTCTGGATCAGAGATAATCCAGTAATACATGAATAAATGTAATCTTCTAATAAAAGTCACCATCATGGTGACCCAGACTAGATTCCCAGTGGTGCCATGTGAGGGACTGGACATGATGCTGTGCCTAAAGCAGGGCAGGTTGATCTATGGATTTCAGATTACATGCTTTTCTGTGCCCTGGGAATTGCTACGATAGGCACCTAAACCTGACCAGGACAAGTGGGGCTAAATGGCTTAGAAAAAAAACAAGCAAAATAGTAAAAAAAAAAATATTCATCTCTGTCCCATTCACCTTTGTGATTGGCTCTGGAAATTAATTTGATATGTTACTATTTATCACATAATAAGTTGTAGGGTGGGATGGTGGCTCGGGTCCTGGGTGGTTTAATCCCAGGGTGGAACGGTCACTGTACTCCCCATGTCTACATGGGTTTATTCTGGGTACTCCGGTTTCCTCTAACAGTCCAAAGAAACATGAATTAGTCCAGTTGGTGTGAGTGAGTGTATGAATGTGTGTGCCACACAATGGACTGGCACCCTGCCTAGGGCTGTTCTTGACTTGTGCCCTGTGCTGCCGGATCGACAGGATTAAGAAGCTAAGACAGTGAATGAATAAATGTGATAAGTTTCCTGTGCTTTATCTTTATCTGATTACTATCACCAGCAGGAACAGGTCCTAACAGGATCCACACTGATCGATCCATCCTCTGAAAGCTCTATCAAAGCTCAGCCTTGTTCATGCCCTGACTTTAAAACAGCTGAGTCAGAAAGGCCGTAGTGACTCGTTTCTCTCCGTCACTGCTCTGTTTACTCTGCCAGAACTGGTCGAGTTCAGCCAAGCAGAGCTATCAGTGCATAAACATTACCCAGCATGCCAGGTTGTGTGAGGGACTGGCTGCTGCTGGAACCCTTCAGGTGGATTGATGAGGCTTTGGTCCCAGAGGCGTCATTCGCTGTGCGATTGTTTACGTGCAAGTAATAAAGCCTGCTCAATAATGACCTCTGTAGGCTATGGGTTATAGAATGGGATCAAGGTCATATCTATTAAAACTGTCCAAAATTCGCTGACTGGTTTGTTTGACCTTAGGTCGGGTCAAAATCATCTGATGATCAATAATGGCTCAGAGGAGGCTACAAAAATACATGCATTATATTTGACTGGGAAATAGATAAGCATATGCATCTTTTCCATTCAGAGTCGGTGCGTCATTATTTGCGTTCTTTAAATAATCCATAAGAACACGAGGCAAAACCGAAGAGTACACTGACATGCACTTAATCCCATAACTTCAGAAAATCAGATTGTTAGTTATCAGATCAACGAGATCATGCATTTTCTGGGTTTTCTACATCGCAACCGACCAATAATCTCACAGAATGATGTGACATAAATGTTAAACTTTAATATTAAATAAACAAATTATCAGTTTTCTCAAGCGTATATATGCATTTCAGATTCTCCACAAAGTGTTTGATAGTCGTTTTGCTGGCTTTATTTCAGCAGCGCTTTGTATTCCGGGGTTGCCACATCCTGAGATTAAAAACCCTTGGAGTCAATCGAAAAACTAGCCAAATAAAGGTAATTTGTCGAATAGGGGGATCTGGCAGCCATTTCGGGTAAGGCTTGTGCAAATGCGTAGACTAACAGAAATGGCGTAACTAGTATACATGCAACGAGAAATCCGATAACTGGAGCAAAATCCATCTCCCTTTATCAAATTTTTCAATCTGATTTCCAGATCATACTTTACATGCCCATAATAATCAGATAAAAAGAAAACATTTTTTTCCTAAATAATCCATTTATATTTCTATATTACATTGATATTATTTTACTATTAGTATACTATTTTAATAGTATATACTTGATTAATTCACCAGATATATCAGATGTTCTTACTTTTTTTAACACTAATTTTATTGCTGATTATTACAGAAATAACAAAAAAAATCATTCCTTTTTCAGACGCTCCACATCACACACACAGAAATCACGGTTCACAGTTGCATAAGATTCACATTTATTTGGTTTCAAGTCCTAAAACATTCTACACATGCTTTCATAACACGTATGGGTCACATTTTTTAATCACAGGTAGTTAAAATAAGAGTTGCAGATGAAGGACGTCTGAAACGTAGCTTAGGAAAAGCACCTCAAACAGCACTCGGAAAACAAACACCCTGCAGTTCAGTGATGAATTTGCCCGGTTTTTGGACTGAATCTTGTATTATTGTGAGTTTTGTTTGGTTTTTTTTGAGGGATTTGGTCTTATTAGGCTGAATAATATCACGAAAGGTTTGTTCAAATATGACCACATGCACTGGTGAGGAGTTGAGAGACGAAACATTTTTCGAAATCCATGGCAGTTTGCTTATGCTAAGTGG
The DNA here is from genome assembly GCA_034779995.1 of Parotocinclus haroldoi. Taxonomy (NCBI): domain Eukaryota; kingdom Metazoa; phylum Chordata; class Actinopteri; order Siluriformes; family Loricariidae; genus Parotocinclus; species Parotocinclus haroldoi. The sequence continues at coordinate 6,845 of JAUZST010005901.1, forward strand.
ATTTACAGTGTAATTTGAGTTGTTTCGCTTTGAATGAAAACGTTTCTGAGGTAATTGTTGCTGTTCCTGATCGTTTCCTTCTACCATCACACACTGCCTTTACCTTTGCTTGTAACATTTGGTAAGCAGTTCCTTGAGTATTTAGATAGTTTGCAAACTTTCCACAGATCCCACGTTGCCTAGCAACAGTGTTCTCCGGCTGAGCATGTGTGCAAAATTGACATTTCAGTGTGACAAAACCCATTCTAGACGGACTGACAGTGTCATTTTTTGTTGTCCTGAGCCTGTTCTTTTGAATTGATCCACAAGTCTGAGCCAAAAGGTGACCTTACTGGTAAATGGGTTTCATTCTGGCAGTCATTTGTGCCCTTACATTGCATGTTTACACGCTAAGCTAGCTTGCCGAGCCTAAACTTCTGGGTTTAGCCCCGGCGTTTCTCCGATTTCTCAGCGTGGGCACTACGTTGGGTAAGCTGTAGTTAGTTTCTATGTGGATTTATGGTCTCGTTTTAATCTATCTACGGTCTAGTCTTAACTTAATCTTCCATGCAATTTCCAAACGCTTCTGACCGAAAAGCCTGTCGCTTAAGTGTTAGTCTCGGTGCTTAGCTATTTTGCTAAGTGTTTTTATTTCCTGGTTGCCTAACAACAGGGCTGTCCAACTGAATGGCGAGCCGACTGTGTATTCAAGCCGCTTTTGCATCCCATGCTCTTAAATGACGTAAATACCTGAGACTGCCGGTTCGTCGACGGAGTGTGTCCATTCCCTGAAAAATCCAGCCATGTTCAGAACGTCCTCATCTGCCTCCGTTTGCTTTGTTTAAGCCCCAACGTGCCCCACTGTGTCTTCCTTTAAAGTCTCCTAAATTCACAACTGGGAAACAATCCCTGAGCTACTGTGTAAAACTGACAGCACTTTTGATAGTCTCTATAGCCAATCAGCATACCCGTAATAATGAAAATAAAGAAAGCTGATTGGCTTAAAAGTGTCACAGCGTTACATTGATTACAGTGGGTAAACAACAACATGGGGGGGGGGGGAGCTTGTAAACAGCAGTCGTCGAAATAACATCATAAAGCTATGACAAGAATTACATTCTTAATGAAAATCATTCAGAAAACAGTGTTTACAACAACAATCATAATACTGGTCACTCAAGAAAAGATGTCACCATTGCACTGAGAGAAAAACGTTCCCGATGAACGAGACGGAACATCACAACGAAACGTACAAACTGCATGACGTATAGCTCCAACGAACACGGCTGGGTTTGATCCACAGAACGCGCGTTACGTCGAGCGTCGCAAGCTGCAAACACGGTGAAAAGGCAGATGGTGCTCTGAAACCAATAAATAAAAGAGTAACACTTTCCCCGATGAAAGTACGCAACATGATGACACACACAAAAGAGGTAGTTTCAATGTAGAAATTGCAAAAGGAAAAAAAAAAAAAAAATAGTAAAAATGCAAATGTTGCAAGGACAATTCAAAACGTATATAAAAGAAAAAGTTTGAAAGAATGGAGTTTTGAAGGTCACAGAACGGTTTTAATGCACAGTGAACCAGAGAGGGTTTTTTTTTTCCCCATTCAGGAGACGGCTTTCAGAGAAGTTGCATTCACAATCAAAGCAACCGAACAATTCGTTTCCAAAGAATTTCTAAGCCTCCTATAGCACGTAAAACATCCTCTCTTAGCCTTTATTTCCCCACGAGGTCCTAAAGGAGCCCTAACGTCACTCGGGGGTGATGTAAAGGGTTGGGAAGTGTTGCTGGATGCCATGATCAGGATCTGTGTGAAGTATCTTTGAATAAAAAAAAAATCCCTGAGCTTCAAAGAATCTCCACACAGGTCATCCAGCAGCATCTCAACCTCAGCTCTGCGACGTTTCAGATGGACCTTTTTAAATGGACCTCTGCAACCTATCGAGAAATCGGTTCAAAAAGAGGCACCTTCGTGTGAATAGTACTAAAAGCAAAGGTCTCAGAAGGTATTTGTGGAAGCTTGGTAAGTCAGAATCTGTGTCTTCGCTCCTCGTGTGGTTCAGAAGCACGAGCGATGATCAGACAAGGGCGGACGAACGTGCCTTCCATTAAGTGGGGATTTAAGTTTAGGATTTACAGACAACGAGTAAGGCCTGACCTCTGATAACAAATCATTTGCATTCACAAAGTGATAATGCCTTCACTCTATAAAAACACCAGAAGCGAAAAAAAAAAAAAACATTCACAATAGCTAAGAGATTAAAAACAGCGTAAGGTACAACAGAAAAATACAACAAAAAAAAAAAACACAAATGTGGCCAAAAATACATGGACCAACTGTCTATTTCTAAGGACGAATGGAGGTGCATATGAAGTGGCAATTTTTTTAGTGGAATAGATTTCTATAGATCCTAATAAGCACAGCTGTAGATCCTGTTTACACCTGCTCCTTCCATGTGTGTAACATCTGGCTTCAGTTCTGATGAGATAACCGCATGCTTCTCAACTTCAAATCGAATGGAATGGAAATCTTTGCTGTTTTACAAATAACAATTGTTGCTACAAAATTACAGTGAACTGTGTGGTACCATTGGGAATTATGGGTTTTGGTTTTGATTTGAAGTATTAAAATGGGTTATGTTAAGGACTTATTGTATTTAGATGGATTCTTGTCATGATTTATTGTATCTATATGGGTTCTGGTTATGATTTATTGCATCTAGATGAGTTCTGGTTATGATTTATTGCATCTATATGGGTTCTGGTTATGATTTATTGCATCTAGATGAGTTCTGGTTATGATTTATTGCATCTATATGAGTTCTGGTTATGATTTATTGCATCTAGATGGGTTCTGGTTATGATTTATTGTATCTAGATGAGTTCTGGTTATGATTTATTGTATCTAGATGAGTTGTGGTTATGATTTATTGTAATTAGAAGGCTTCTGTGTGTAGCATGACATATTCGTACATTTTGGATTGAAATCTATTTTAAATACGGCCCCCATTTACAACCTCAATATTATGTGTAGAGTCTTAATAAATAAATGTGATACTCGGGAAAGAGCCAGATGTAAACAGGTCAATCATTCCTCTGTTAACTGGTGCTTATGCAGTAACGGCTTGTGCTACAGCTTCTTGTGATGTTTCTAAAGGCCTTCTGAACATTTCCAGTCAGATTTAGCTGCATGCGATAGGCCTTGGGGTGGGAGATGGGGAGCTGGGGTATTACCGAATTGAGCACTCATGTCTTTGGTATGACCCCCTGCTCGTCATTGTCTGCTGCAAAATATGTAAACATTACTCAACACATATCTCAATAATCTTTGGAATGTTTGAACTGAGAAATTTGAACATACCCGTCCAGAGACGGCTAGGTAAAGCAACGACATAACACGACATTCCCCAGCCCGGCCTGGCTGGGCGACGTCCTAAACACCGGCTAACCGGACATTCACATTTCACCTATTCTGAGGTAAATATTTTAGCATCTCACAATATTCATCAACACTCACTGAAAAACGACACTCCCCTCGTTCCCTAAACAAAACAAACAAACAAACAAAAAAAAAAGATCTAAAATGGACCTACAATGTCCTGAAACTACAAACTACAAGACCTACATCATTCTGAGCTCAAATCGAGTTGAGGGATGTCGAAAAATTGGTCGTCTTACCCTGTTTTAAAAGATCTGTCTAGCTGGTGGTTGGGGGGGTGGTGGTTGGGGGGGGGGGGGTTGAGAGCAGGTCGAATTCAGCTTCCAACACACTTGAGCGTGAAACCGTAACTTAGCAACACTTCACATTTTGCATTTTAATAGTCGGTGGGATGAAGTTTTTGCTTTGTCGCGACAATTGACAATTTAATGCGACCAATTATGGATTAGTGGACGAAAAACATGTATACAAACATATACAATTTTTAGACTACGTGTTCAGCTAAAACGTTTGCTCCTTCAGATACATGGCTTATAGTACTGTGCAAAAGTCCTAGGCCACCATGATGCTTGTTGTATACTGACCATATATGACATGCTGTCATTTGTCACTCTATAATGCTCTTTTGCACGGGCCTTCAGTCCAGGCTTTGTGCCCTTTAGCATACATATTGTGGGTTCTTGACTATTCCTGATCAAACTTCTTGTTAAGTGTTAGACGAGGTCACCCTTACTTGCCACTGTAGCTTATAGAGGCTGTTAATTTTGGGTTGTTTTTTTTCATACTGCATACAAATTTGCTCGGGTTGTATGTTGGTTGTTTTAAAAGATCCTGAACAAGAATTATATATGGTTGGCATACCAATTCTAAAACACCTAATCGGACTTTTGCACAGGACTGTACGTAGCAAAGAAAATGTAAGGATAGGTGCGAAAGTAATGCGGCAAAGTTCTTACATCAAACTCGATTTTTGTTGAGGGGAAATTGTATCAAATTAATTTTTAGGCCAAATCTTTAGGTCCTTAATGAGCAGTCGTGTGAACGCGGTGCTGAGCGCAGGTTTGGTGCTGATGAAAGATGCTGTGCTCTCTCTTTCTTAGCATTACATCTGAATCACCCAGTGGAGAAGCTTACTCTCTCCCTGCTACCCTTACATAACAATTTTTGTCAAAAAAAAAACAAGAGAGAGAGAGAGAGAGAGATGCAGCTGTCAAGAAAAATCTGCCTCCCTTACTCAACGACTGTGATTTTAGAACGTCTTTCCACCCTGTATGTGTGCACTGATGTTAAAAGTCTTGATGATGACTGACCATTTTTGCCAATGGTTACACAATGCAGGTGTGCGTTTTGCATATATTGTAAGGCAGTGGCGAGAGGGCACCCGAAGCGCTCTTCCTGAGTTCGTCTACACATTCAGCTCATTCACATCTGTCTCTCTTGGCAAAAAAAAAAACAAAAAACAAAAAACAAAAAAGAAAACTATAACCTATTTGTAACTCTAATCCTAATCCTAGCAACACATTCTGCAGCGAGCGGGCGTAAACCCCGCTGCGGATTTTGTGCATTGCCAAACGAGCAGCAGCAGAAATCGTGTGCGGTGTAGATCAGTATACATTCAGCTCTGTCTGGTAATAAATAGCGAGAGGGAAGGGGAAAAAAAAAAACCATATAAAATAGCTGCTAGTCACATTCATTAAACTGGGCGGTCTACATACACCGAACCCCGCACCCGTGCATTCGTGGCTGAGGAGGGTTAGTTGGCAGGGGCGGTGCCCTTCATCATGGAGGGGGAGGAGCTGATCCTGTAGTTGTTCAGGCTGGACTTACAGGAGTGCAGGACCGCCTTGAAGAGCAGAGGGAGCTGCTCCAGGGGAACGTTCACCAACTTCCCTGAAATGCAAAGAGGGATGGGTGTAAGCAGATGAGACCGCAGCACCTAAATAACAGCTGTCGTTTGATCAGTCTGGTCTCCAGATAGCCAAAAACAACCCCACTATCTGAATTTTAGCTATAGTGTTGTGCAGTGAGTCGAAAATGAAGCCAAACCAACGTTTAGAACGAATAACCGACGTAATCTTTCCATGCCAATGATTTCAAGGTAGTTTTTTTTTAATTCTTTTATTTTTCATTTTTATTCTGTTACTCTTACTACTTACTCTTCTGTTTTAAATCTCTTAATACGTTGCCCAATATGCGTTTACTAATGCTACGCAATATGTGAATATTGCGGTGACCAAGTTGGTAAGACACTGGACTATGGGCCAGAAGGGCCAGGGTTCAAATCCCACCTCTGCCAAGCTGCCACAGTTGGGTCCTTGAGCAAGGCCCTTAACCCACCATAGTCTGAATTGTAAGACTGTATGAATTGTAAGTCGCTCTGGATAAGGCACTGAACTCTTATGTCATTATTATTAAACCAAAACTTATATAACATAAATACTCCACCAGTACATTGTGTGTGTGTGTGTGTGTGTGTGTGTGTGTGTGTGTGTGTGTGTGTGTGTGTGTGTGTGTGTGTGTTGACGAGTAAGTTTACCTGCGATGCAGCGTATCTCAGGGAGACACATCATGATCTCTGGGAAGCGTTTGGGCTGGTGGGGGTACTTGTACTCGGTGTAGTCCTGGCACACATACCAGTACCGCTTGTTCAGCTGCTCCAGTTGGGCCACGTTAGTCAGACCTCTGATATCTACAGGAATGAGAATCGGATCATTATACGGGGAACAAAGTGAAGGGTATAATGTGCCACATGGCTGTGAAGAACTAAAAAAGCACATATGTTCCCGTGCCATCTTGCTGTACCGGCATCCCATTTTTCGGCGTAGAGACCTTGACAGATACGGTACAACCCGTTTCTTACGCTCCAACACACTGCAGGTTATAAAAATGTCCATCTAAAGCAAACTACTTGTCTTTCTGAGAAAAGTATGCAGATGATGTGCACATGCTGGGTTACCTTGGTTGAGGAAGTTGATGGCCTTCATGCATGCGTACTCTTCGTTGCTGACCTTCAACTGGTGGAACTTACGGAACAGATAGATCAGCTTCTCCATCACCTCCATGCCATCCTCACTAAACCTGCACACACACACACACACACACACACACACACACACACACACACACACACACACACACACATACACACATACACACAGTTAGACAAGTTACTGCACTGTGTGAAGTGTAAGAGCTGAAGGTGTGTAACTCACCTGCTCTCTGCTGCTCCCTCAGGCAAGACTCTGTGTACGACAAATACAGAGCTGCTGGGATCTTCTCTGCTCTACACACACACACACGCGCGCACACACACACACACACACACACGCACAAATATACAGGGGTGAAGGTTGTGTATAACCAATAGGTGGCGCTCTCTCTCTCTGTATGTTACTGTTAGAGATAAAGGTGATTTTTTTCAGATCTACAGGAATCTGACCAAATCATAAAAACACTTTATTTCTAAATTCATCCTTTTACAGATTTATCAGGGTTTGAAATTAATTATCAGAAATATAAAATACAAACCCTGAAATAACATAAAAAAATAATAGTTCTACTAATGTTTGCTGTTATGTTATGTTTCTGATATCTTTACTTTCTCTTTCTTTCCTTTTATTTTACTCGTCCCTTCGTCTCATCTGTTTTGTTTTCTGCTTCTACTTTTATTTTCTTTTTGGGTTTGTTTTCATTATTTTGGCTTTATTAATCTTTCTTGTGTTTTTTTCGTTTTTTCCTCCTTCCTTCTATTGTTTTGCCTTTTTTCTTCTTTTTTCTTTTATTCCTTTCAAAATCATTCGGTTTTTCCTTTGTATCTTTCTCATTTATATGATTTTACTTTTCTTTTGTATCCATTTACTTTAATCTTTAAACCTACTTTCCTTTATATTACCTTTATTTAGCATTTACGTTGTCTTTATTTTTCTTTTTACTTTTATTGTAGTTTATAGTTCGTTTTCTCATTTAAAAAATCTCTTTTGATTTGCTTTGCTTTCATTCATTTTCTGTTTGTTTCTTTTTATTTTTCCTTTCATGCTTTTTTTTGTGGATGTTTTTCTGTTGGTATTTGCTTTTTTCCCTTATTTCTCTTTATTTATTCATAACTTTTTACTCATTATTTTTATCCTTTACTTTGCATTCATATATACTTTCCTCACTCTTTCTGTTCTTTCTTTATGAAATAATGCAAATGTAATCCTGTAAATAAAACAATATATTAGTCATATGCAGTTTTTATTCAATGCCATTACAGAACCTCAGAAGCCATTTAGTTTAGATTTTACATACGGTGCTCTTTATTATTTACTGTTTTTTGTGTTTTATAAAGGTTTGATCATAATAAACTCCCAAGTAATCAAGTTTCAGTTTTTAAGAAATTTAAAAATGGATTTTCCCCTCCATCTCCGTACAGAGATAAAGAGATAATAGAGCTAGACTGGAAAACAGACTGTGTGTGTGTGTGTGTGTGTGTGTGTGTGTGAGATGTACTTTCTCAGGGCCTCTATGAAAGCCATCCAGGTGTCGGGTTTCTCTGGAAGCTGTAAGTAAAGCAAAGTGACATTTAGACTATACAAATAGTGTGTGTGTGTGTGTGTGTGTGTGTGTGTGTGTTTACTCACCACACGAGGAGTTAGCAGAGCAGGAAGAAACCTGGACACAAAGTACGGCCGTCTGAAAATACTAAACACACACACATGATTAGATGACTATGCTTCTGTCAAAATGACCCCTTAAGAATGTAATTAATTATGGTTAATTACAGCAGAATGTGTAAATGATTCGGCTTTTAATCAATCCACACCACTAATACATATATTTATTATTTACATATTTAAGACGTGTACTATCTGTGTGTACCAAGTGATTAACAGTAAGTGTGTGTGTGTGTGTGTGTGTGTGTGTGTATGTGTGTGTGTATGTGTGTGTGTATGTGTGTGTGTGTGTGTGTGTGTGT
>JAUZST010005902.1:0-15219 GCA_034779995.1 Parotocinclus haroldoi
CTCGCTTTCTCTCTCTCTCTCTCGCTCTCTCTCTCGCTCTCTCTCTCTGTCTCTGTCTCGCTCTCTCTCTCTCTCTCTCTCTCTGTCTCTCTGTCTCTCTCTCTCTCTCTCTCTCTCTCTCTCTCTCTCTCTCTGTGTGTCTCTGTCTCTGTCTCTCTCTGTCTCTCTCTCTCTCTCTGTCTCTCTCTGTGTGAGGTCCAGCATTTAAAGTCATAATTACAGTTATCCACAAACATCTGCTAGTCTCATGACCTATGCTGGGTTTTATGTAATGTCATTTGCACACAGACAGCATATAATTTATTTTGTGTATATATATATATATTTATTTATTTATTTATTTTTTTACTATTACTTACTATAATTTTGGAATATATCATGATATTTTTGGAACTTCTTAAATATTAATAGCTACCCGTTTTGTGCGGCTGTGAGAATAACTGGGCTTGACGCATCAAGTAAAATGGAATGAAACGCGTTCACAGGCTTAAAAAGTGATCCTCACTGGTGTGTTACTGTGTGTCGCAGCACCAGCAGCAGGTCCTGGGAGCCATAGAGAGAGCCAAGCAGGTCACTCCTCCAGAGATGAACTCCATTATCCGGGTAAGTTTCCCCTTTAGTCTTAGTTTGTGTCCGTGTTTACATCTGCTGTTTATCTAGTAGTAGTCATAATGCCGATGATCACTGTTTTTAATTAGAATGACTAATAATAATAATCGAAACAACATTGCTGAGCGCGGATGAACGTTTATTTCAGTTATAAATGTACTGTCTGTTAGGAAAAAAATAATAACAATGGTATTGCTCTTAAGAACAACATTTATCACCAGATAACAGCATTTTCTCGTTTCTGGGGGGAGGGACAACATTTAAATGCTTACAAAAAATAAACGCTGTGAGAGTAGCGCATTCAGGATTGTTTTGTTTTAAATCCCAGTCCTAGTTAAGAGCAGCAAGCTGTAATGCTGGAAACAAAGTTTTCATCTTCTTATAAAGGACCCAGTCTCACTGAATGTTCTCAGCATCTCTTTGTTTTAGTCACTTGGCCGTGCCAGATTATGAGCTGCAAGTTGTAATTCAGGAAACAAGGTTTCTCTGCATTTTCTCCACTGTTTTTAAATGGCGTGCCTGTGAGCACAGGCATCTGCCTAGACCGATTATCTCAAAATAGTGTTACAAGGACTAATTAATTGTCACTAGTATCTATTGTGTCTGCTGGAATTTTGAACCCTTTATTAATTGCCAAACCCAATCATAATGTTTAAGTGTAGCAGTCTTGTTGTCCTTTTTTATACCCAACACGTATGATAAGATTTTATTTTAACTAATTCCGAACTGTAATGTGTTCCACATGTTTTATATATATATATATATATAGAGCGCTTGCCTGAAATTCTCTGGAACAGCCACCTGGATCTACTGCTGACTTTTCATGTTCTGCTGGCTCTAGAAAGGGTTTTTAGTTGAGCCCAGTCCTGGACTTGATTTTATTTAGTATGAAATATTCACAGATAAAGTTTTGGCATCACTAGTAGGTGCTGACGGCTACTAATTTGATGGGACAGCACAGTGGGTAGATTGGCAGCATCGTGGCCGTACAGCAAGGGGGTCTGGAGTGACCTGGATAATTTCTGTGTTGAGACTCAATGACCTCCCTGTCTGTGGGTTTACTCTGGGTACACACACACACATATATATACACACACGCACACACACACTAGTCATGAGGTAACCTTGTTTGTCAAATAAACTAATTAGTATTTCCTTCCTTCCTCCCAGTTATTTGTGATGAGTAAGACCTGTTAAGTATAAATACCAAGATTATTGGAAAAGGACGCTTTTTCACAATAGGAACACTCCATACTGGCCTATGTGAAAAGCTACAAATGAAGTCTGCAGGTCTAACATTGAGTAATGAAGTCTAGCAAACCCAAAATCTAATTTCTTCATGTAAGGATGAAGGGTGTCAGGAGGTGTCAGGAGGATACACTTTGAACCATGTGTGCATTCACAACCTGAATCAGTGCAGCTTCTGTTGCACATGCATTTCATCCAGTGGGTCACTCAGGCTGAGACACACAGACAGTGACTGAGGGAGACACCCTGGTAGAGGCGCACACCCACAACTTTATTGATCCCTTAGGGAAATAATTTTGTCCCAGCAGCATACGAAGTACATCAAATGATAAGGACATTACAAACACTCAAGTCCTTATAAGGACACACACTTAAAAAAAAAGGATGTACAAAACGAAAAAGGAAATGCATGGTTTATTGTTATTAGGCGATTATTATTATATTAATTAGTATTATTATTCTAATACGTATTAGTAATATTATTATTGGGCCTAATGGTAGGCAGATCATCTGCATTTTTTACAGAAGCTTGCAGGTAGGTGATATTATTGTGTGACCTGAACCTGAATTTCTACTGCTTTCTTTGGTAGAAATTGACAAACTATGATTGCCCCCCCTCCCCTCCCTATCAGCTAACAACAGATACTGAGGCTACAATTCACATGGACTCACCAAAGTTGCACAATGGAAGAAACCGAATAAGACTTGATTTCTGCAGTGACATTAGGATGGTTGGGCCAGAATTGAGCATAAACAACTTGAAAGAATGGATCCATCTTGCCTTGTTTCAGCAGTTCAGGCTTGGTGGTGTAATGTTGTGTGATGCAGTGTTCTTTCGTTTACGCCAGGGGGTAACGTTCCAGGCCCACCCGCGATAAACGAAAATCCACGAAGTGGGGACGCTTTATTTATTAAAGTATTTATACACTATTTTAGTCGTTGAACTTGCAGAACGTTTGGGTGGCATCGCAGGGCTTGAATGAATTCAAACTTTTTAACAGATAAAAACTTGAGAAAAACTTGTCATGTCGGCAAGTAGAGACTCAGGGGGGCGATGCTCTAGTCTTACTTCTCGTTTTAATGAGTACTCATCCGCTGAGTAAATACGCTATTATAGTGTTTTTAACTGTTGAATAATCAAGCAACACACTGAAGTAATGGAACGTTCTCTTTACTTAACACACCATACATCACTCTCTTATCACACATGCTCCGTCCCTAACGAGTTTACCTCATATCCTACACACAGAGTAGATACAACAGCTATTTACTGTAAATCCTAAATTTTCTTACAATTTATCACATTATTTTATTGTTAGAATTAATATTTTTAACATTTGTATAATTTTTTTTTAAAGTAAAAGTTCCACAAAAACCCGCGAAACAGCGAAAATCAGCGATATGTTTCTCCATTAATATTTTTTGAAAGCCCTCGGAAGGTAAACCGCGAAGTAGCGAGGGAACACTGCATATTCTTAGCACACTTTAAGCCCCTTTATCCCAATTCAGCATTCTTTAAACGCCACAGCCTACCCGAGTATTGCTGCTTACCGTATCCATCCCTTTATGAGCACAGTGTAGCATCTTCTGATGGATCACCTTGATCTCAAACTGGATTCTTGAAGATGACCATGCACTCGGGAAAGCCTCTGCAGTCACCAGATCACAGTCCATCAGAACACCCCTTTGGGACACGGTGAAACGGGAGTGAAGCCGTCGTGCCAATACGGGCCAAAATCTTGGGGGAATGTTTCCAGCACTTTGAATCAGTGCCACGAAGTTATTGAGGAAGATCTGGAGGGGGTAGGGCGTGCAACCAAGTATGAGCTTTCATTTTTAAGCGGCATGATGAAAGCATGCAGATGCTATAGCACAGCTAGCCCTGTCAGCCAGTGGCCTTTGAGTTACCAGTAAGAGAACACAGGACATTTGGGTCACTGTGTTTTTTGGAGACTGTTAGCTATCTGCTTTTGCTTAGAGTAGCTTCTTGGTCTTATTTCCCTTTTGAGAAGAGTCAGACATTAAACAGGCCGGTTAATCAGTTTTCTGAGAGGCAGGCTGAGACGGCGTGCATAAAGCAGAGTTCAGAGCTGGGTCAGGTCCCGAGAGAGCTTCTGAGAGCCAGACGTTTTACACAGTAACGAGAGATGTGGGAATTTCTGAACATGATTATGATGGTGTTCTGTGTTCCCTTAGATGTCATGATCTTTGTTTTGATGATCGCTAGAAGTGCTGATGGAAAAATAATTAGTGTTTTGCAATGAACATTTTGTCTGTTTATAGGTTTATAAATTTGCTTACTAAATCAAAACCTGAGGTAGGTTTTAATTTGGTCACCAGGTGCAGAATTCATGAGGTGGCAGAAGATGCCACGAAATGTCTTTGTACGCGGCGTTTTAGAAATGTATTTTATGTTACCATAATATACTATTATCACTCGTATCATTCAGAGCGCTGCTGTGCTCTGTATCTGATTATAAAGCAACGGCAGAGGCAGTGTGAATCTTAGTAAACATTGTAAATACACTTCCCTTCAGAATTATTGGAGCAGTCAGGTCAGTCCTTATTATTTTGGGTTTGACATTAAAGGATGAATATGAGAGGAAAGATCTTGTCTGAAGCCACTCATTTTTCTTTTGAGCAAAGGTGCTGGAACATGTGCCCGTGAGATGCGTTTTGTTGCCAAAGTGTGTCCTGTTACGTTGTTGTTTTCAAACAATGAATAGCACTGAATGTGTAAATAGCGCTGAAATAGCACTCGGTTTCAAATTTGGGTTTCACCTGTGCAGACAGTGCATTTTTAGTTTGATGTGAAACCTACATGATAACCAGAGAGCTGTCTATGGGTGAAAAGCAAGCGATTTTGATGGACTGTAAGGTCACCGATGACTTCCAAAACACACTAAGGCATGGACAGGACCAGATTATCCAGCAGCTCTTTGTGGGATCCTCTGCATATTCATTAAGAAATTTCACCTAATTTTTGTAAGCAGTATAATTGCATGAATGAGAAGATGTACAGGTGTTCCGTATCAAGTGCTGAGTGACTGTATGCGTGTGTAATTGTTTCCTGTCACAGTGTTCGCCGCACCATTTGTCATCCCTGTCTAGCCATCCATCAATGGAAAGGGTTCATCACAGTACCACCACTGTAGATGGAGGCAGACAAATTGTCTATTTTGTGACTGGCAGCTCTGACTGCATCATTCTGTGATTTTTACACCAATGAAGTGCATCTGTATGTAGTGTTGGGTACCGAAACGCAAAACTCCAAAGGATGGTACCAGTTTTAAAACCAAACTGAGCTCCAGTTCCACTTATCGGTGCCGACTAATGCTTTTGATGCTTCAAGTAAATGGTGGCCATTAGTGCATGTATGTGTGTGTTCAGGAGGGAGTCTTGGAATCACATTCGTCAACATGTGCTTTTTTGATATCATCTAGGCCACCCATGGAGGTCGGGTCCCCTGTTGGGTTTGGTCCTCCCTAGGTTTCTTCCTACCACTTTCAGGGAGTTTTTCCTTTCCACTGTCACCCTAGGCTTGCTCCACTTGGGATTGGCCTTTTAAGACCATATAATATTGTAAAGCTGCTTTGAGACAATGCTCCATTGTAAAAAAGCGCTATAGAAATCGAGTTGAATTGAATTGATATTATTCTCCAGAGCATTAACGGAAGATGGTGCCTCCGCTTTGAAAGTCAAAAGGCTAAATACGTGTGGAAATCCGTTGCACGTCCTAACAATGACCTAGGGAAGCCAAACTACTTTAAGTGCTCTCTCCTGCTGAAGTGATGAACCTGTGATCCACAAGGAATGTAATCAGTTTGACATGTTATGCTTTTATAATTAAAAGTGTAACCATGCTTGGCCCAAGACTTGAAACATTGCAAACGTTTGTACTGGATATCTTCGACTAATTGTTAAGTATGTATTGGACATGGACTCTGACGAGAATCCTTTTATTTTTGTCGTTGATGTTAATACTTTGGTCGTCTGTTCCCTTATTCTTTAGTGTTTTGTAGATACAGATAACATTTTGATTACAAAACTGTAAATGATTACGTTCCTAAAATCACAATGATATTCGTTTTGGACCACAGGTTTGTCATTTCAGCAGTAGGGGTTACTTCAGCAGTAACCGAGAGAGGTTTGGTGTTTCAAGGTCATTATTTTAGGACATTAAGCCATGATAAGCTTGGGTTTGAATGAAAAGAAAGAGGCTTATTGTCAAAAAGATTACCTATCAATTACATTTTTTTACCACTTTGAAAAGCGATTAACGTGCTCCCGTCTTCTTTTGTTCCCGAGCAGCAGCAGTTGCAGGCACACCAGCTCTCTCAGCTGCAGGGTCTGACCCTGCCCATGACCCCTCTCCCTCTGGGTCTGAGCCAGCCGAGTGGCCTGCCAGCAGTCACCTCCAGCTCGGCCCTCTTCTCCCTATCCAGTATCCTGGCATCACAGGCTCAACTCGCCAAGGAGGACAAGAGCACCAGGGATGCCTCGGACAGCCACCGCGACGAGGACGCCGACAAGTCTGACTAGACGCCTCTCCTCCGTCACTAATCCCCTCATCCTCGGGCGCTTGCTTACAGTGCGGCATCATTGTCTTTCTTTCTTTCTCTTTCTTTCTTTCTTTCTTTCATAGCCTTGCTGTAAATGGCTGTTGTATTCTTGATCATTGTTCCAGATCATTCCACTGGCTTCATGTCGTTCACAAATTTAGTTTAACTATATATTTTGATTTGTAGTCATTTCTGTCTGTGTATATATCTATATCTATATGTACAATGTATTCGACATTCTACTTCGTCTCGGCATGGCCGTTCTGCTCCACTGAGGCACCACCAGTGTTTCTTTGAGCACTTCTTTTCTTTTCTGCTAAAGTGACCCACGTTTAGGATCAGAAGGCTGGAACATGAATGGCCAAGTGAGATGGGCAGTACAGAAACGAAGCGACATGAAGGAGAGCGTTTGCTTATTCTAGGCTGGCTTTATTTCGTTTGCACTGTTTACTGATTTGTCTACATTTATTCGAGCGATTAGTAGCGGCACCGCTAAAGTGACTCCCAGGTCAGTTTCTGAGGAAGTCACTTGTTTAAAGGAATTTTTCTGTAGAAGTTAATTCAATATAACGACCCTTTACCCAAACTTTTTTTTTTTTGCGTTGCACTGGAGCTGCATGGCTTATTTAGCAAGTACTGGAAGTCTCTTACCCACAAGCTGTTCTGTAAATGCGAGCCTGTGGTTATAATGCGTCTTTAAAGCTGTAATGACTTAATTCTTTGTGGAAATTTCTTAACTAGCATAGAGTCGAGCTGTGTGGTTGCAGATTTGCTAATGATCTGTCAAGAAAAATTTACGTACAGAACATTCATAAACAAAATTTTGTGCTTTCTTTTTCAAGTATCGCGGAACTACGTTACCCAGAATCCCAAAGCCAATTGGAAGCACTAACCTATTGTCAGGGTTATTGTTCTCAACAGCGAACACAACACTTTAAAAACCATTCGGTCCTGGAGGCTTAAGTTAGCTGACTATGTGATAAAATCGACAAAAATATCTTCATACCTTAAAACCTCACCATATCATGGAAAACAATGACCGCATTCCGCTCTGTGAAACAGGTCTCTGATCGAAACGGACATTACCGTAGTCATCGAATCATTTCATGGTACTGTGATGTACAAATAAATCATTTTCGCAAGAAAACCGTGTGTAAGGGATTCACAAATGTGGTAGAAATGCAGCTGAAAAACGCGAGTGGATCTCTGTTATAACTCTGTTATAACTGTTATACACATCACTCTCCAGGAAATACACAGTTGTTCTTGAGTTGCAGGCCCACGTTTACGATCACACAGACTGTAGAACCAAAGTATTAATGTGTACAGTGGAAGAGAAACATGAATAAGCATACCTCATTGGCTGCACACAACCAAGAGGGCGTGAACCCACTTGAGGAAATATGCCTTTTCAGAAGAGGCAATGCAGTATCATCTCTTAAACCCTTTCAATCATTAATCCAACGTGATGATGTCACAGCGGCCGCCACTTTTAGGTATATATTTAGGTAAAGCCGACACTGAGCACAACCTTTTTGTGTCCGTCGGCAACAAGAGCGTAACGCAACTCCCACGTATGCACGTAGCTAATGCAGAGTAAATCAATATTATCATGAAAATAAAATGCTTTGAAAAATGTTAGCAGAACATAGAAGTGTGACAAATGATAAGTGTAATCTTAATAAAATAATCATTATTCTAAGCTTTTAAAAGTTGCCCAGCTGTTATATGGCTGTGACGTTAAGACATTTTTTATCTCCTATTTTAATTTGTTAGAATTAAGATTGTGGTCGTTAAAATGAACAGATGTTGATCAGATGGTGGTAAAGTTAAAAAGCGCTTACATGCGCACACACACGAAACCTACAAATTACTCGAAACGTGTTCCAAATGTACCTAACTGCAGAGAATGGCTAGGATTAGGGAATATTCTGCCTTAGTTCCTATATGCAGCAATATCTGCCTAGTTCCCGTGTATTTAATGAAATCATGTTTAATAATGTAAGCCTAACGCAGGGCTTTCTGGTTTATTAGGTTGCCTACGTGTTAGTTGTGGATTGTAGAGGGATTTGTCTCTTTTTTTAAGTGATGTTAGGGGTTTTCCCTCATGTTTCAGCACGTGTGCTTGAGCGTTCACATTGTTTTTTGTTTTTTTTTTTTTTTTTTACAGAGCTTAATGATGCAATAGCAATTAAACAACCTTTGCTCATAATGAACCCCTGAATAAACCTAAAAGTGGAGGAAATAGTGAATTTCCATTTTCTTCCTTATAGTGGGGTTAGTGGGTCGGACTGTGGGTTGGGAGATTAATGCCTCATTGATTATATCGGGAATTTGGACAATGGGATTCAACTGTATGTAGTAATTACGAAAAACTGAGTCAGTCACATTTTATGAATGAAATGGAGTTAATTCCATTTGCAACATATTTTTGGATACGTGGATCATCCCTTAGTGCTGCGAAGGAAGAGAAATATAAACTTTAAGAACAAGAGCGTTTAAATAAAGTGACACCGAACAAAAAATGGGGGGGGGGGGGGATAATATGGTTGACTGCACAATGATCTAATTAGATCACCTCTACGGAGGGTCCTGGCAGTACCTTCTGACTGAGTCAGATGTCACAACCAGACATGATTGACTGTGTCTAAAGGAGGGGAAGCTGGTTGACAGATCATTCCCTGGTTCTGCAAATGTGACCTCTCCCAGCCCTGTGATGGACTGGCATCGCATCTTCTGCCTGTCTTTCAGGGATATTTACTTTAGCCCCTGTGACAATGACCAAGAAAAGTTCTGGCAGACTTCCATTACTTTGTAGCTCCAGTGCAAGAATCTTTCGTTTAAATGTCTCTGTGGTTTCATTGGGTGATAATTGCAGCTCTACAGTGAGCAGTTCAAATTTTAGAAAGTCAAAAACTAGACTTTAGGTGAACTCAGACTTTAAGTTATGGCCCCTCATCGAGATATTTACCTTTTCGAAACGTTGTGTGGGCGGATGGGAGTTTATTTCTCTCCGTCTTAGCCCGAGCATTTAGCATCGTTCGGTCCAGCAGCCACCTCGTTCACCAAGTGAAGGGTCATGCTGTTTAAAAACTGATCCGTTTTTTCAATTGGTATTATATCTTAGTGTCTCTTTTTGTAATTGTGGAATTGTTGTTTCCCTTAGAGCGATGTGGTTGGAGAAATGAAATGGTTAACTGTATTTGAGAAACCAGAAGCACTTTCTCTCAGCAGCTTTCCCAGAGTAGATGCATGTAAGCTGTGTAAAAGGTAGGTGCTTAAGCACGTGATTTAAGAGGCCCTGGGATCCTCGCATTCAGAGATTTCAGGATAGAGCACACCGTGTTGTCTTTAAGTGAACTGAGTAGTGAGACTATAAGGTCTCTGGAGATCATTAGGCGTTACCTAGGTCTGATTTCAGTTTTGGAGATCGGACCTTCACTCTTGTGTTGTGCCTTGTTTTGTTTGTGATGAAATGTTTCTTTATAGCCAATAGGGGGTAGTAAACATTCAGCATGTTTCCTCATTTACCGACATGATCGTTTTCATACAATCTATCCAAATCTCCAGGCTCGTGGACCTTCTGTGGTGCTCCTTGTTTTTGCAGCATCGCGTCACCGCTACGAAGTGCTAATGTTTAGATTCGGTTGCAGATAACTATGTTATGAACATTATAGCACAAGTACGGTCAGGGTATGTAATTGTGTATCATATTTAAAGAGGATTTTGTCAGGAGTTTAGGACTTGTCTCCCTGTATATGCGTCCCGTGTTCACCATAGCGCTTGCTTTCGTTGCTAGCTTTTAGGGCGAGGTGTTTGGTGTGCGAGAAGCTTTGACCATTTAAATCCAAAGTTTTAGGTCACAGATTAGATATATAGTCCTGTTTAAGCAATGGGGTAATGGATGTACAATTATTTCTCAGTTTCTTTATTAGAATACAGGGTGAGACAAAAGTCACAGGACACGTTGACTTTTCACAAAGTCCGCCAGAACCGTTATTTAGGTTTCTTCGTTGGTAGCTGTTTTCGGAAGATCACTACATGGCTCGTCATCCACGGTCATGGTTTCTTCCAATTTGCCAGTCGATTTCTGGAACATTTCTGGTCTTGTTTGATATGCTACATGACTACCTGCCCATTGGTAAAACTTGACCTTGATCCAATATGGCAGCTTTTAAAATGCTTTTAAAAGATACCCACTGCTTGCTGGGGTATTCATATAAGTCATTTTCCCTTTTGTTTCTGGAAGGATGTTCTGTGACTTTTGAATCACCCTGCCCAACCAGAAAACGAGAAAATGGGAAATGTGGATGCAGTACTGAAAAATGAAACAAAACAATTCTCTAGGCTTCAGTGGCAAGTATTTCGTGTGAACTCCCCTCACACTTGAGCAACAGCAGCATCTTCATCAGGAGGCCAAGTTGAACCTTCTACTGTCCGAAGAAGCTTGATCAGGAACTGATCTTTTTGGAAGGGTAGCAGCCAAGAAACTACTCTTTGGGAAGGGGAACAGGGTGAACAGGCTAAGATATGCTAAAGCTCACAAAGACCGGAATGAAGATCATTATGATCTGGATTATGGAGTGATGTATCAAAGATTAAGAAATTTTGGGTCCAGTCATGTTGTAATTACACCATTGCTAAAACAGTGGTCTGATGAACAAACAATTGTTATAGCTAAATCTAAAGTCTAAAACATTTACACAGTACTGTACTTGTTTGAATTTATCGTAATACAGTGAAAAGCCCTGTGGTCCTAAGTAAGTAAGCGAGTCTGTAAGAGATACAAATTGAATGATCTAGGAGTGGAATTCCCTTTTTTTTTCTTAAAACCTTCTCTTATAGCATTAAATAGACACATAAGGATATAACAAAGAACCTGCATTTATGGTCACGGGATTTTCCTGAAGATGTTAAATGTAATACAGGTCTGGAGAAACCACCCCAACAAGAGACCACCCCATCATGATCAGTTTCTCAGGTCGTACTGTTTGTAGGAACCATATGTGCTTGAGTATAATGGAACCTTTTTTTGTTAATTTCCATAAATTACTGACAAATTCCAAATAAAAATATTTATATGTAGCAAAGACACAAGCATTTATTCGCTCTAAATCACAACTGGTGAAAATAACGAAGAAACAGACCTTGATTTATATTACAAATAATAATACAAGGAACTTGGGGAAAGTTCAGAAATCAACATTTTAGTCACAGTTTTAATGCGTCTTGTACTTTCCCAGTAATATTTGGTTCAATTAATAGTATCTGGTTCAGCTTATTGCCTAATCAGTACCTGATGTTTCTGTGTTGGAATTCATTAGGTACTGGAATAGATTTACTGTCATACATGTCGATTTGTTGATTTTTAGACATTTGAAGTGGTCTGTCATTTGTTTCTAGAGCTGTATATTGGGCAGAATGGGGAAAACTGGGTTTTAACTCCAGAGCCTTAACCACTCCACGACAGTGATTTTTAAGAAATCTTTTTAAGCGATTTGAACCCTTAACATTAATTTAGTTCTTTAGCCACAGCCACATTTTCAGAATTTGGTTTCGTTAGTGAAGGTTTCTTCCATTCCCACATCTCAGAAACTTGGCAGTGAGTACTGGTTACTCTTAATTTGCGAGTGAGATGACATGCTCTGACTCACCCTGGCTGCATTATGTTACCTGTCCGGACTCAAGACTAGATCAGGTCTAAATGGATAACTTTAATTGTGATATCTTGCAGTGAGATTATTGTATTGTGCAACCGACCTGCAGTAACAACCCCTTTGCAGTGTGGGAAAAAGCTCGTTGCTAAATATAGGTAGGTTATGTTTTTAGGACTTTGAGTTGCTTTTCCTTTCTGGTTGATTTTTGGCTTTCGTTGGTGCAGGAGTGGTTACCAGTGGAAAGCTTACAAACTGAGACCGTGTACACTCCTGGGCAAAAAAAATGGACCAACCTCAAATGAATGTTTTCCAGCAAATGTTGACACACATCTCAGGAGTGCATTGATTGGGTTCTTGCTTATTATCTGATCAGTGGCTTGTTTATAGAAAATGATAAGCTTAACATTTTACATTTGGTCCTTTTTGCTCAGGAGTGTGCATGTACACATATACTACTTGTGTGTGGAACCTGCTATCTTATGTCTTGCAGTGTACAGTGGCAGTAGCATTGTACAGTTTTATGATGCTGACCATTTTGTAGGTGTGTTTACGAATCTTACCCTTTTCTGCTTTCTTTGCCAGCTTGTGTGCTTTTGTATAAATGCTTATTTTGATCTGCTATGGTTAAAGACTAGAAATATTCCATAATATAATGTCTTATACTCTGGCAACTTTGTCGGTTGTGCTCATGGGGTATGCCCTGATGCTCTGAGCTTTGATTTCACTATCCTATAGAAATTCAATTGAGCCTTCCTATTTCAACCCCATATCAGAAACAAAGTTGGAAATGCCTTTCATGGATACTGCTTTTATACCAAATCCTGATTACAATCCCCTTTTGACATCACCTGTTTGAAATCGCATCATTCTTTAGTCTAATTTCTAGCCTTAACTGAACTGTCCCAACATTGCAGGAATGTTTTTTTTTTAACAAAATATGACATATACTGGGTTCATATTGTCTGCAATGAAATTCAAAAGTCAAGCTAAGTGTAAGGAACACCCCTTATTCCCTTTAATTGTCCCCCAGCGTTTTCTGATTTGGAGTCGTATCATATGCTAGCAAATTGTTTCATGAATTCATGATTTAGGGAAGGAAAAGCATACAATCTGTTATCCAGAGATTGAGAGATTGAGGGCCATAGCCGTCCTCGTCCAGGAGTCCAAGTTCTTCTCCCTTTACAAAAACTTTCTGTGATCACATGAGGTAGTAAGGGGCTTTTGGTGTTTTTGCTCTTTATATCGATGTTGCATTAGGTAATAAGTTCATATCTCTTGGAGGATCACGTGTAAACCCAGCACTCTTGGGTTAGGCGGTATCGTGCTCAGTGGGTGGGAATTTATTGAATTAAAACTCCCTGAAATCCTGATATTTCATCTGAAAGTATGATGAGAGAGAGCTTGTGTGATGCAGGTATCTGATTAGCTACTGTAAGAGGAGAATGAGAACGATGGACCAGACTGGACGACTGAATGTGGTTTGCTGCCGTTTAAGACGCTGTTGTTTTCTCTGCGATGCTGCTTCCAGTGTGTATACGTAGCTGTTCTCTAATGCAGGAGTCAGACAGATGTGAACCTTCTTCTCCAGGCAGTCAGGTACTGGTGTGCGATGTTCTTCATGAAATCAGAGTTTCCTCACTACATTCCCCTGTGTTGGTCAGAAATAACAGTTTGCATTGTTTTTTTTTTTTATCCATGATACCTAGAAGCCCCTCCCACCCTGCATCTCTTCCAATCATTTGCTTGCTCATTTGCATAATGCATTGTATTTTTTTTAAATCCTGCTTTCTGGTTATTGTACAAGCTAAAGTGCAAAATAACTGTTCTACAGTAGTTAAAGGAATAACACAAACATTTGACTCTATATAAATGGATATTTCTGCAGTAAGGAAATGCTGCTGGTGCCTTACAAATAAAATGAGATCAGTGGAGAAATCACAAGCTGCTGATGTGTGTTTTTGGCAGTGATGGAGTGAGTGAATTCCATCTGTTCTCGATTATTGAACTGTACCCGTTTTCAGTACTGGGCCAAGTTCTGCTATTTTTGTCATCACATCAGTGTACGATATGTCAGGAGAAATCCAGGAAATGTGTCAAACAGTGATTTTGATTTAGGTTAGGTCTAAACTAGGGTTAGTCTTCGGTCTGAAATATGTATATTCATTTGAGTCACATTTAAGTAATATCATTATTATGTGTTTTAGCGTAGTCTGGTTTTCAGTCAATTAAATTTCAAATTAACCTAATTTTGAAAGGCTTTACAATTTTAGAGTTATGACCTATTACTAACTTTCATAAACAATAGCTTAAAGGTTAGGTTTCATCATTACAGAAACAATGTGACCCCTTCTTTCCTTCAAGTACATTTTGGCTTTATTTAATATGAATATTTAACCGAGACTACAAAAAAAAAGCCATTTTCACTTCCAGAGGCCTAATGGCAATAAATACTAATTGCTTATTAAAGAGATGTTTGTATTTGTGTTAGCACGGATGAAACATGTTAGTTTAATAAAGCAAGTAAGAATTCTCTTTCCTTGGCTTACAAAGTGTACTGACATTTGTAAAGCTCGGTTCTGGGTAAATAATAATAAAAAACAAAAGGGAAAAAAAAAGCAATACAACAAATCTGTTTTGTGAATTAAAGGCCCTTTGTTAAGCTGTAATGAAACTGCAAAGGTTTCCACTGGTGTCTTGAGAGAAGAGCAAACGAACGAACCAGGATGAAGCGGAAGGTCCAGATGCGCAACTGCACAGTCAGAGTCAGTATTCTGAACAAGTCTTCTGTTTCTGCTTCGATAAACAGTAAGTACATAAGACTGTAGTCCACGTTATTGTACACAGCTATGAGCCCTTTACCCTCATCACTAGGAAGGGTCCATTGGTCAATTGGTCATTTCTTAAAGAACTGTTTTCATTATTTTTGTGGTGCCAGTATTTTTTGGCTTTTACTGTTTTTTTTAATACTCCAAACTGGCAAAAATGATGGAATCCCTGTTCTGGGATGTTCTTCTTTCTTATTTACTTTGTAGCAAATAATGAAATGACAAGACCATTTATTTAATATTTTACATTTTCCAGCATTTAGCAGACGCTCTTATCCAGAGCGACTTACAATTAATACAGTCTTACATTTTTTTAAG
>JAUZST010005903.1:0-15219 GCA_034779995.1 Parotocinclus haroldoi
TGTGTGTGTGTGTGTGTGTGTGTGTGTGTGTGTGTGTGTGTGTGTGTGTGTGTGTGTGTGTGTGTGCGTGTGTGCGTATGTGCGTGTGTATGTGTGCGCGCATGTGTGTGTGTGTGTGTGTGTGTGTATGTGTATGTATTTCTGTGTGTATATGTGCGTGTGTATATGTGTGTGTGTGTGTGTGTGTATGTCTTTGTATGTGTATGTGTGTATGTATATATATATATGTGTGTGTGTGTGTATGTATGTCTTTGTATGTGTAGTATGTGTGCGTGTGCGTGTGCGTGTGCGTGTGCGTGTGCGCATGTGTGCATGTGTGTGCGTGTGCATGTGTATGTGCGTGTGCGTGTGCGTGTGCGTGCGTGTATGTCTTTCTTTGTGTGTGTATGCCTGTGTCTATGTTTACAACAGACACAAGGTTGTATCGACACACTCGCCATGGACCAATTTAGGCTGATCAGTCTAGGCCTACAAAATGGGACCTGATGGTCCTGGGTTCAAGTCCCACCTCTGCCAAGCTGTCACAGATGGGTCCTTAAGCAGGACCCGTAACCCATCATTGCTTGAATTGTAAGTCGCTCGGCTAAATGCCGTAAATGTTAACACGTTAGACAAACTCCAGCTCATAACTGCATCTGTCAAACCCAAAGCTATGTTTTCTTTGAGTGTGTTCTTCCGGAAATGTGTGCAAATGTGTGGACGTTGTAATTAATAATATAATAAATTAAAAACGGAATCAAGTCCTGGCTAATGAACTGAACAGAATCGTACGTAGAGCTTTGTTGTACAAGTAATGTACGTTTGGTGCACTCATCAGTCACCATTACGGAAGAAATGTGTTTGTGATGGAATCTGGTACCGCTTCATCTTGTTTAGTGCACAAAACCTTCTTTGCTAGCAGTTTTACCATTAGCCGAGTAGTATAGTATGTGATGGCATCAGTTATTTTACAATGCCTGGAGTCAAAGATGCTTTCAAAGATTTGTCTAATAGATTTTTGTTGCACACATTTAGCTGCATTGTGAGGGGAGGTAGATCTAATTGTGCTTTCAGAATTTTTTGCTGAGCACTCCTCATACTCATACACTGTTGAACAAAATTCTGGACTGTCCGTGGTCGTCTCGTTAATACTGAGGTATTTGCTTTCCATACTGCAAATGTGCAGCATGTTTTTTTGTGACAAATTTTCCTTTTTTTATTTGCTCTTCCAAGGGCTTTAGGTACTTGGCCTGGCTACACTCATTTTTCCCAGGCCAAGAGCTAGCATGCTGCATCCGTAGACCTCTGGAATACTCTGCAGCATAGTGTTTGAGTGTGAGTGTGCTATTTAGTTTTCAGAAACCTTATGTATGCAATGTGTTTAGCGCGAAAACCCATAATCATGATCATAAAAAATATATGATTCATCATGCAGGCCTAGCTCAATCAACATAATGCATGTCTTCTGGATGCTCAAGGATAACGTAGTACCCAAGTAAAGCTACACCATAACAGGGGGGAACCGGCAGACTCCACAGAGGCAGGGTCTTGGGTCGGGGTAGAACTTGTGAGACTGCGCTGACCACCATACCACCTGTCTCTTTTTTGACAAATGCTTTTTGGAATCATACATAGATTGGAATCAATTTTACTCATCTCTGAACTGTACTGATATAGGAAGATATTTTTCCGTAATGAATGACTTAACAATTTTCATAGCTTTTCAGTGACCTTTCATACCCAGCTAAATGGGCATTGTCATCCTGGTGGAGTCCATCTCAACTGCCCTTTCTCAGATTATTAGTCAGAACATCATTGTACTAATTTTGCAGCAACCCTTATGTTTAGCAATCCAAGTGGAACACAAACCATACCAAAAATTTCTTCCAAAGGTTTTTAAAAATGTGTGACAAGCCATTATGTTGCCCTTACTTTTATCAAAAACAGGATATAAAAGACCCGTCGCTGTAGTGTATTCTGTTTTTTTTAGCTCCTAAAACAGACTATTTTGATCTAACTGTGGGTCATCTTCTGAAGAATGGATATTAATGGTTATAATGTCACGGATCATGAACAGCGGCCTTTCAAAGAAATGCTTACCAGTTTTAGAGGAAGTTATGTGAAGCTGGTTATTTGGAAACTCAGTCTTAACACCTTTAGCGTTTTCTCCAGAACACTGTATTTTACAACATTCACAAGACTACCTAAATGCTGTTGCAAGTAGAGGAACTTTCTTAAGTAAATGTCTTCATTACTGACAGTTACACAAATTGACAGCCAGAAGCTACAATGACAAAAAGAAAAGCCTTGTGTGGAACCAGTTTCAAACTGAGAACCCGTTCTCATCCTGGTGAGACAAGACAACATATTTTATTTTAAATGTAAATAAAAAAAAAACCCCAGTAATTTGTTTGCTACATATAAATAATATTGTCTCCGCCACAACAAAACCCCTGGTAAAGATGAACAAAGGGTAACAAGAAATTCCCCTTATGGTGAATTAGCCAAATTTTGCATTACCTTTAATGAGCCATGACTTTTTGGGGTGACCAAATGTAGTGGGCTGGTGGTGAGGGGTTAGAGGTGGAACTATACTGCTCACCCAAATAAGGGAATATTTCAAAATGAATATGAAGAGGGTCCCCCAAGAACTGTTGGACAATGTGATCCTGACCATACCCCGTCACTATCAGTGTATTTTGGCACTCTGATCCTGACCATACCCCGTCACTATCAGTGTATTTTGGCACTCTGATCCTGACCATACCCCATCACTATCAGTGTATTTTGGCACTCTGATCCTGACCATACCCCGTCACTATCAGTGTATTTTGGCACTCTTGGGTGACCATAAACCCTACTGAACAGTAGACATGCTTAATTTCCACAATTACAGTTCCAGCACAGATTAGTTACTGACATTACCCTTTCATGTAAGTCATTTTTATCATATCTTAATATTCTTATTACAGCCGTGCCATTAATCAAGGTAAATATAGTATGAGACAAAAATCCCTAATCAATTCATTTTTTTTTGTGTAACAGTTTGTGCCGCAGTTGTTTCTACCACTAGAAAATTTGCATTTGACTTTTTTACAAGTTGTGTCTAACAGACTTCATTTAGTGTGTAATGTATATATTAAACTTACATATTATGTTGTATTATGTTATAAGTCCAACTATTTCTCAGTCTCAGTATTTAGTGTGACCTTCCCTTACACATCACCAATCGCAGCAAGTTGCAGCTTTGTCAGGATGCCAAATAACCGTCCAAAGAATCTTGATCAGGTCTTTTTGGAGGGGTATCAGCCAATAAACAGTTTTTGGAACAGGGTGAAGATATGGCCTAATATAGGCTAAGATATCCCCAAGCTCACAATTGTTTGAATGAAGACCAGTGGAAGATTATGGAGTTATGGAGTGATGAATCCAAGTTGAAATTTTTTTGGTCCATATATCATTATAGCATTTCTTAAAACTAACAAGCCTATTGGTGACCTAAGACTTTTGCACAATTCAGTATATGAGATGACACAAATTTCTTATGTGCCTCTTTTTTAACTCAATTTATTTTAGGCATGGCTTAATTGGCCTACACTTGTGCACTTGTGATGCTGACAGCGACACAAACAGAGCCACACACACACGAACAGCACAGTGCGTTGACTATCGATAATTCAGAACAGTTTTTCGTCTCCGTTGGTCTATTCTGTGTAAAATTGCGACCTGAATTTAGTGAGTTGCAGTACAGTGCCTTTGCTTGTGCTTGTGCTTTAGTGCTAACTGGTAATAAAGTACAAATTGAACAAGTTTGCATTGACATTTTGCCAAAGCTATTGAAAGCATAGAGCAAGGTGCAAACAAACGGCTCCTGCTAGCTTACCTTAGCAATCGTTTCTGTATGCTGTCATTTATAATTATTTGACAGAAAGCAACGGGCAAAATCAGAATCGACTTATTAAAAAATGAATCAGAATCGACTTATTAAAAAATGAATCAGAATCAGCCAAGACAATTGCAACCTGTGCATCTCTAGTACTGGGTAATAGCCCAATAATTATTAAACTGTATTGTGCATCTCTGGACCAGAGTTATTTTACTGGAAGCTTTTGGAATCTGAAGAGTGGTCTAAACATGTTCACAGGAAGGTAGGATTGTTTAATGCCTGGTTAGTGCTAATCCCGTACTGGCTGGTCAAAAACAATATCAGTTTGCGAATTATTCCTAGACCCGGTGGAGTGTAAACTTGGAGCAGAAAGTGGTGCTTACTGCTTATTTTGGAAACCATGCAGGTGAAGCTTCCAGCTGCCTTTCCTGGCAGATCTCAGTAAAAACATGGTTAATCTGGATTACTCGTTTTACACTCCCTTTCCTGCTCTTTCTTTGATGTCTTTTATATACAGCCTTTAATTTTGTTTTGCTTGATCCTGTCTCAAATATATATATATATATATATACACACAGGCACACATTAGGCATTGTCTGTTCTGTCTCTTACTGGGACCATATGCTGGCTCCTTCCTTTCTAAGGTGTGTGGGTGTCTGTTTGGGGGATGCCGGCTGGTTGGTGGTTTATACTCTCTTGTGGACCAGGTTATAATAAACCTTAAGTTAAATTCATTTTTTTTTTGTCATGAAGCTAAACAAATAAAAATAACAATAGAAGTTGAACCTTAATGAGAGAAAGAAATTGCAACAACATGATTAGCTTAGAAACAAAATGGAATAACTGTTTACACTGACCAATGGCACCGTGCATGATTGTTAGAATTTTTCTTTGCACCCGAGTGTTGCTACAATATTAACAATGGAATTGTAGATTTGTGTTTCTAAAAGATCTTGCTCTTTCTGTGTACATAGTGTTCTGTAAAATGTTGCGTCCCATTTAGGTTTCTGTGGCTGTCCTTGTTACTTGCTTTTTCGCTCCTACTTACTTGATGAAGGTTTTTATTACAGTGTGTGCTTTTAGGCTACAGGTTTACTTTCTGGGACAGAGATTTTGACAGAGATCTCTACACACTGTCCATTACATTTAATGTATTGTATTTTTAGTTTTTGTTATTTACATTTACATTTCCAGCATGGGCCTTGCTCAAGGACCCAACTGTGGCAACTTGGCAAATGTGGGATTTGAACCCTAGACCTTCTGGTCCAGAGTCCAGTACCTTAACCGCTAGGCGGTTTTGTATTTGGAATAGGGGTACGTGTGTTATTTGCTAATTACTAATTAGCATTGCCAACAATATGTTATGTTAATCTAAGTTTGTGTAGATTGTGTAAAATGTAGAAAATTAGTAGAGTGGATTAAATAAAACACAAATAGCCTAGATAGAGATTCACCATTTTTGTTTGGTGAAACCATGTTTGTTTAGAATTTTTGTTAAACTGTTTTGCTTTCTTTTAATTGCTGAACAAATGTATCAGGGGCTGCTGGCTTGTGCCTGGCTCTGTTGTTTAAAGTGTTCATCCACGACTTATTTTCACCACTCGCGGCAAACAGCACTCACTGTGAAGTAACCCACACTGTAGATATGACTCTGTCTGAAGAGATCTCTATATCCTCAATAGTATTGCTCTATGTAGTCCTGGGGAGAGACTATAAGGTAGCACTAAAAACACAAAAATCACAAAATGTAACACTGTATAGTCTGTATAGGCTGTATTTAAAAATTTTATACACATGAACTTAATTGTGAAGAAAAATTGAGTAAAAATGAGTGTTGTTCATGTGTGGCTTCGTTTGTGCTGGCATGTAAAGTTTTAATGTGACTTTCTGATCCCCCTTTATATTCAATCTTAATTCCAGTGACCAGCCGATGGATAGGGGAATAAAAAGAGGACATTCATTAATGCATTAACTCAGTAAATTAAACTGGGGCAATTCTGTTTCCTGAATATAATTAATTAAAACAGTACATAGAGAGCAGACAAATGTAAGAGAAGCAACTCAACAGATGGAAGCCTGATTCCAATAATTTGTGTTTATGTAACTATTTGTGTTGATACTCTTTGATTAATAGCGACAACACTGGGTCATTGTGAGGGCTTTTGCATTTGACTGTTTAGGAATTAGGAATCTACTGTCTTGCACTTTTAAAAGTATTGTTAAGATGAGACGGTATTAAGACTTGTAAAATGACTTCATTTTTATAACCAAGAACTAACAAAAGTGCATTCTGGTTTTAAGTTATCTTATAATAAACTAATAAGAATTGCAAATGTAAAGACTGTTATACAGTAATAGAATATAAATGCTATATGTACATCTAGAAAAAACAGAATAAATCCAATATTACTAAATGCAGGACTCAATGATTCATGCGAATTAATATTTAATCTTAAGACTGTTAGCTAATTTTAAATTTATTTTAATTTAGGATAAAAAAAAAAAACCCTCATCTCTCAGTGTAATGTTTCACCATTACTTAAGTTTATAGGCATAAATAAAATATCTTCCTCCAACGTTGGTTTTGTTTTCTCATATTATTTAGACTTAGTAATACTTCTGAGCCAGCTAATTAAACATGTTTAAACATGCTAGTGGAGTGTATCCCATGCCCTGGAAACAGCATACAGATTAGATAGCATTTGGAAGGAGCAAGCTTGACTGTCTAGTGTTCAGACACAATATAGGACTAGAAAAACATTTATGTAATGGAATTCTCTGACTAAATCAGTGGTTATCTGGACACCACTAGTCTATCATCAATGCCTTACTAAACCGTGTTCAAGTCTCTCCAACACATGCTTCTTCTGTACCCTCAGGACCTTGTCTAGCTTCAGCTGTTATGATTTAGGGTGATCTAAAGATCGTTCAATGGAATATATATACATATACATACACACACCTAATAGACAATCCTTGATGCCTGTGTGTCTTGAGAGTTTATACCGTATTTTGTAACCTGTGCTTTGAGTGAGATAATTCTTGCTGGGCACACAGCTTTGAATGTGTCACTTTGAGCCACACATTTGCTTCGCTGATGACAATAGCAGATTTCTTCACTGAGCACAGGCTATTGTGCATCTGTATTTAGTGAATATCAAATCGAATTTTGGTGGAATCATGGCTCGACTTATACAAGTTTAAGCAAGTCCGCTGATTCCCAAGAGAACTATGTCTATGACAATTTTTTTTTTTAATAAAAAAAAATGCACCGAGAACCAAATTTGATGAGTTCCAAGGCAGTTGAGAAAGGAGGTACCACTGTACAAAGATAAACTGCCACGATGCATTACTATGAAAATTAGGTTTGTTTTAAAAAATACAACTAATTTCAGCTCCTCTGGAGGCTTATAAGTATCTCCGTGCTATGGCTATACTATGACAAACCAGTAAAATGCAGTGATTATATGCGAACATAATGCTTTCTCTATTTACAAAAAAACCCAGCCACCACTGGTGATAAGTACTGACACACATTTAGTGTTCCAAACAACCAAAGAGGACTCTTTGCACACCAGTGATGTCTTCTCACACCAAACCGAGCAAAGTATTTATTTACTGACCTGGCTTTTGCACATTGCTGAAACAAAAAATGTTGGTTAAATGTTAGAGCACAACTACACACTTCTCTAGTCCCATGGTGCTTAACCATTTAAAGGTTTAAGAAAAATACATCTAGCGAAAATCTAAATCTAGTGAAAGCCTCAGATGCTTTCACAGCAAATGTATATGAGTACAGAAGACTTGGTGAATACAATAAAAAAATATACATTTTTTTTGTTATTGACTATCTACACCAAAAAGCTACTGATAAAAAGTAATCATGCTGATTCTGCTGCAAGACACAGTTTGGAACTCAGAACTGAATGTTGCCTTTGAGAACAGGCGGTTATATTTTATTTGTAATCTTTGTATGCTTTATGTGCTAAACCTTATATTGATGTTCTTCAGCGAACTTGTGTGGCCTTCAGCTCCGCTGAGCTGTTGTTTTATTCTAAACGTTTCCACTTCACAGTGAAAGCGGTTGCAGTTTACCATAGCCAAGTCCAACTGCAGAACTCTTGGAAAGGTGACATCCTATAACAGTGTCATGTAGAAGGTCACAGAGCACCAGCTTAAATATTACCATCACAACTTCAGGCTGATTTATGAAAATAACTGAAAATAAAGAAACAGAGACATTATGTACTTCAGATAATTATGTGCCTCTGATAAATGCGAGCTACTGTCAAAGTTGCATATCTCGTGTGACTTTGTATGCTGTTAATAACACCAAGTAGAAAAGAAAATGCAGCATAACCCTCTTTGTGTGTCTTATCAATATAAAACAGAAAAAATGTTTTCGTTAGAACATGTAAGAACAGTATGGATACTAACATTTAGTTCTGAATGCGTGTCTATGGGGAATCCTTTTGGCACCAGAAAGGATTTCCCACTGTTAGGTCACTAAGGCTAGTTGGATACACTGGCCAGCTGAATCTTTATATGCTCTTATATGAGAAACAGAGAACCAGTGTGTTGCCTAAATGCATTTATTATAAAGCATTGAGCCTTAGTTCACTTAAAACGAATCAAGAAACACAAATATCATGACGAAGAGAGTCATTCAGCACCGCATAAAATTTCTGTTATGGAAGTTGAGACCTGTGTCAGTTGATGTGAATTGGGCTGTGTAGCAAGAATTCGTAAAAAACTCCTTTAAATTAGAAAAGTTATTTGGTAGCAAAACAACCTACATCAAAATTAGGCAAAAATAATGCAATAATTAGTACACGAACGAAAAACTCACCAAGAAGGAGTTGGTGAAATCAACCGAAACTTTAAATGTGTAAATGTAAGGATGATATACAACTGCAAAATGATCTCCAGCAGATCATTGCTGTGAATGTATCTGACCAAAAAATTAGAACCAGGCTTTGTGAGCCTGTACAGAGCCCTGTAGTGGGCCCTGCGCTCACTGTCCAGCTCCGTAGAGCTTAATTGACATTTGCCATAGAACACTGTAATTGGCAGATCTGCTGAGTTCTTTTTAATCTACGTTTGAGCTGTTGCAATGCACTTTTGGTTAAGTGGACTAGCCTTCAGCATTGGTTTTTTTTGCTTTTACTTCCAGGGTGTTTGAAATGTATACATCTGTCAAAAGGATGAGCTGCTTAAATATCTTTCGTAAGAATGACAGATTTACTATCTGGCTACCTATTATACTACTACCTTTTTCAATTCTACCCTCTTTAGGGTGATAATTTCCACTTCCATCAAACGATGTGGCATCCTTTTGTTAAAGACATCACCCAGTCCATATCGTGAAAGATTTCCCATTGAGATGTGATGTGTTTTCAGAGTTCCTTTTTGAGCACTGTACCTATGTTTATGTGTATGTAACATGCTTCCATCAAGTTGAACAATCCATTTGCTTTCTGGCTGAGAAATAGCTCAACACCAACTATGTAATGTTTCTCTAGTAAACATACTAATAGGTTCTAATACTAATAATAGGTTACTAATAACATGGCATTGGAGGGATGCAATCATTCATTTTTCAGTACTGCTTCAGTACCTTTTGAAGTTGTGTGCAAGGTGGATTATGAAGTGTGGAAAGCTGGTATTTCCCCACAGCACTGCCTGTTTCGACAGTACACATTCTTGGTGTAACAGACTCTGAATCCTGAAAGGTGGATGAAAAGGAAAAGGTGCCACTTCAACTGCCTGACTGGGAAAGTTCCATTTCAGAATTCACAAATGAACTCTTAACTGTTTTGACCTTTAAATACTGGTGGGTGATTTACAGTCTACTGACAGCGGGGCTCAACTGGAAAAGCCATTTTACATGACTAGGGATGATGCATTATGCGGAGTTATTTGGTAATCACCAAGGGCAGACATAGCAGCATAATAAATGTGTTATCAGTCTGTCATAACAAACCATCATCAGATACGACATATGGTTAACCTGACTGATTTGCTAAAGGCTTGTTTAACCTTGTGCGAACACAGTGCACCCTAATAAGTACTTTTGTGTATACATTTTATTTGCATGTTGTTACAATATTCATAATACTTTTTCTACCTTAAATAAATTCACTAAACTGTTCCTAATTGCAGTTTCATCAGCTAGAGCTACACTGTACACCTTATGGCTGTTTAGTTCATGCAGACCATGCTTTGACCCACATAGAAGGATCACCTGTCACCGTCAACCAGATGACCAGTTTTTAATTGAAAGCAGCCCTCCCCCAACACACACACACACACACACACACACACACACACACACACACACACACAACAGAGGGGCCTTTGAGCTTGTGAAACATGTGCCTCCCCTTCTCTCGTTTCCTTCTTTATCTCGCCTATTCTATCTCTCTTTTCTCAAAACTCGCACTAAAACTTATCATCAATTCAGCACACAACAGTCTCATACAGGAGTGAATAAGTACCACACAGTAAGTACAGCAATCTTTACTGTCACACAGTCACATTATTAGAAATGTATACTGGACGTACTGGCCAGGACACTTCCACCATAAACATATTCAGAGGCTTAGGTAAACACTTATGTATTCTCTCTTTCTCTCACTCAAATACTATCACATACACTCACACACAGTCTCACACACACACACACACACCTTACATCTGTCTAGCAGACCTCAACCTCACACACATACCTTTCGAATACAACAGCACAAGCATGAAAAAACAAGAGACAAGGTTTACTCATCGTAACTGTCTAACACCGACCGGGCACAAGGTCCAGGGTCATGACTGCTCTACTGGGGAGGAGCATCAGGGTCATATCTCCATTACACTGGGCAGGAGTTCCCCAGACATGTCCCTGTTCCTCTGGACAGGAGGTCCCTGTCATGACTGTTCTGACGAGAAGGAGTTTCCCAGGTCGTGTCCCTTCTGCACTGAGCATGGCCCGAGTTCCTGGGTCATGACTCTGCTCCCAAGTCATGGAGTGGGCCAAGTCAGCTCCCAGGTCTCATGACTCAGTCTCACAGGGCAGGAGTTCCCGGTTTATGTCTGTCCCTCTCTGGGCAATAAGTCCTGGGTCATGACCGTGTTTGTGGGCAGAGAAGTGTTTGTTCCATTGGGTAGGAGTTCCTGGAGGAGAACATGCAAACCCCACACAGGCCTGGACGGGGTCCGGACCCTTTATTTTTTCATGGCAGTTTTGTTTAAATGAATAACTGAAGAGTGATAGGAAGGTGGTGAATCAGTGGAAGATTACCAGCAGAGTAACGTTAGAGCGCTGGGAGAAGAAACTTTCCGATTTCTGTGGGGTTTATTTTGGATTATTTTTGATTTCTGAAGGATCTCTCCAGCATCAGAAGTTTTTTTTTTCTCTCTCCCCCCCTCCATATTGTTGGTATTGATTCTCAGTCAGATGAAGAGAGGAATGTAAAGAGACGGCCCGGGGCGATGGGGCTACCACAGGGGTTACGCCACGGCCGGTCACAGCGCTCCGCTCGCTGTTCTGCTGCCTCAGACGGAGGCGCGGTCCCTCGCCGGGCCCTCGGATCGAGCTCGGGGCCTCTGGTGAGCCTCTTTCAGAAGTCATGGCTGGAGGCGGCGGGCTTTGGAAAGGCTCTCTGCGTCCCTGCTAAATTATTCAGCAGCGGAAAAATAAAAAGAGCAAAGTCAGACTACTGAGGAAGCGTCGGGTTCAAGCGGCGCTCAGATCACAGAGGCTCCTGCTTAACCCGCCTTCATCCCCTCATACGGGGGCCCCGGGTCCGACAAATAATGCATGATCAATAAGGGAGCCTAGCTAGGGCCCCTAGGGAGGGACCAGAGCACTCAACGGAGCGCTGCCCACCCCTCCGCAATGGACTGAGCTCTGCGGTACACACTGACGAAACACAACAACGCAACATGGTATACACTAGAAATACAGAGCGCAAAACACACTACACACTCTGAGAGCGCGCGTGCGTGTGTGTGTGTGTGTGTGTGTGTGTGTGTGTGTTGTCTCTTCTCTTAATGACCGGATCATGCCACTCGAGCACTAATTGCGTGAGCATTGCTTTGTTTTCGCTGACAGCAGCAGTCCCTGCGCCCCTGTTCCCTCCTCTCTCTGATCGTTTGCGTGCCCGCCGCGCCATTACGGGGGCCGCTGAGAGATGGATGCCCCCGTCACTCGCCCCATTTCGGGGTGACACGGTGACACGCGCAGGCGGGCGGATCCAGCGGACTCTAATTATTCTGTAATTGTCATTAACCTCCCAAACAGCGGTCCTGTACGCCAACCGGCGATACGCGGTGACAAGCCAATCCGTCTTAGTGCCAGGGGGCACACAGGGGGGCAGTAATGAGGGTACTGAGGGAGTGGGAGGGGCCAAGGGGTGGTAGATTTGGAGGATGCACAGAGAGAGGGCACATTAAGCTCATTAGGAGATACGAGGGTTAGCTGTAAACAAAGAGCGACTAACGACGGGCAGAAATCCAAACGCCTCCTCCTCCCTTCCTCACAGGGAGACTGGGTAATGGATCCGGGCGGGGCCGGTATTACAGACTCCACCGTCCAGGAGGGTGTTATTTAGGCAAACATTTTGACAGGGCCTCAAAGCTGGAGGGAACCCGAGTCACCACGGTAATGGTTCTAGCATGCTCAGTAAGAAACGACAGAAAGAAAGAAAGAAAGAAAGAAAAAGAAAGAAATGTTCCCACTAACAAAAAGAAACAATAAAAACAAACGTTCATCATAATAATAATAGCCAAAAACAATTAAATAAAATAATAAAACAATTATAATAATAATAAATAATGACAATTTTAATGTAGTTAATAGGAAACAGGAATAAATAAATACATAAAAGATAAATCTATAATAATAATAATAGCCAAAAACTATAAAAAAAAATAAAATAAATAATAATAATAATAATAATGAATAAATAAATAATGAAAATTTTAATGTAGTTAATAGGAAACACAACATGAATAAATAAATACATACAAGAAAAATCTATAATAATAATAATAATAGCTAAAAACAATAGCAACAATAATAAAATAATAGTGATAAATAAAAAATATAATGCAATAAAAACAATAAAAAAAATAAAATAATAATAGTAATAAAAATAATCATAATAAATAAATACTGACCATTTTAATGTAATAGGAAACACAACAGGAATAAATAAATACATAAAAGCAAAATCTATTATAATAATAATAATAATAAAAATATAATGCAATGAAACAATAAATAAAATAATAACAGTAATAAAAATATCAATCATAAATAAATACTCACCATTTTAATAAAATTAATAGGAAAAACAAGAGGAAAAACTAAATACATAAAAGCAAAATCTGTAATAATAATAATAATAGCTAAAAACAGCAAGAATAATCAAATAACAGCGATAAATAAAGAATATAATGCAATAACAATAATAATAACAATAAAAATAATCATTATTAGTATTATAAAGAACACAATTACAATAATGAATAGTAAAAACAACAGGGATAAATAAATACATCAAAGAAAAAAGTATATTATTATTATTACTACTACTACTAATAGTAACAATAACACAGATAATAATACTAATTGCAATAATAATAATTTCTATTTTAAGACCTCAGTACTTTTGTTCGGTTCCATGCTTGAGCCTGGTTCCCTGTAAGGGTTCCTGTGAGTTTTTCCTTGCCGCTGTGTTGATGAGACTGGTGTTGGGGATTTCTAGACCCAGAGCCTGAGAGGGGGCGTGAGTGTGAGCTCCTAATTGATGCTTGGTATGATTGGTTTGTTTGAGAGTCAGCAGATCCAAACACAGCGTAAAAACCTTGGCGGGAAGAGTCAGCGTGTTTCACTCTGGCTGAGTGTCCGGCGTCTTTACATTGCCCTTACACAACCACAGACCAGGTGCACAAAGGGGCACGCCCTGGCCTGGGTGCCAATCTGTCACAGGCTGCACTAGCCGACATTCGAACCCAGGCCCCTGGGAAGTGCCACGTCCAGGAGAGTGCTCTTAAATCTGCTGTGTTTTTTATACAGGATTCAGGCTGGCTAATGAAATAAAAAGAAGCAAATCATATTTAAATCGAAATAACAGCAATAACAAACACAGAAAAAATAATGAAATCATATTTAAATAAGAATAAAAGCAATAATAAACAGAAAAAAATAATGAAATCATATTTAAATAAGAATAAAAGCAATAATAAACAGAAAAAAATAATTAAATCATATTTAAATCGAAATAACAGAAATAACAAACACAGAAAAAATAATGAAATCATATTTAAATAAAAATAACAGCAATAACAAACAGGAAAAAATAATGAAATCATATTTAAATAAGAATAAAAGCAATAATAAACACAGAAAAAATAATGAAATCATATTTAAATAAAACATAATAGCAATAATAAACACAGAAAAAATGAAATAATATTTAAATAAACATAAAATTTATAGCGATAATAATAAAACCCACAGGAAAAAAATATAAAAAATTATTTAATGATTTATTTTTATTATTATTATTATTATATTAAAAAAACACAAAATGAGAATAAATATGAAAAAATGATTATTACTACTAGTATTATATTATAAATGTAAACAATAAAAGCAATAATAATAATAATAATAATAATTATAACAACAACAATAATCATATTTAGCAAATCTTAATAATTAAACAAAATCTACTAAATTAAAGCTACTAAATAAAATCCAAAGTTTTTAAAACTTACACACACACACACACACACACATTTATTTAAATGTTGAAATAATAATAAGAAGAAATCAATATTCTTTCTTTTGTAAATACAAAAAAAAAAGAAATTTGGGTTAAATCACCTGTTACAAAGCTTAAAAAAAAACAGATACAACGAATAAAAGAAAAGAAAAATCCAACATCGTAATGAATAAAATAATAATAGAATATTTTATGTGTGAATAAAATGATTCCTTGTATATATTAAATGCGTAATCGATTATTTGGGGCTCGGAAATAATAATTACATTTTAAGCAAATGAACGAATGCAGGATTGATATCAGCCGGCTTCGGCCTTTGGTTGTGCGCAGTTTGGTATGTTCTCCACACCTCTAATCACGCTTCGTTTAAGTCAGGGTCAAAGTCACGTCTGATTGGTCGCGTGAGTAACGTCAGACTTTTTAAAGGTTCTTTAAGTAGGGAAACATGCAGGTTTTAGTGTTAAAGGCCCCTGTTATCATATCGTACCACGTGTGTGTGTGTGTGTGTGTGTGTGTGTGTGTGTGTGTGTGTGTGTGTGTGTGTGAGAGTGTGTGAGAGTGTGTGAG
>JAUZST010005904.1:0-15217 GCA_034779995.1 Parotocinclus haroldoi
AAATATATATATATATATTTTTTTTTTTTTTTTTTTTTTTTTTTTTTTAATTTTTATTTTTTTATTTTTTTATTGCAGGGACTAAAGATTTGCTTTGTTTACATTTTTATATGAGAAACATGCCCCTTATTTTGAATTGATATTCTTCAGAAATTAAAAAAGGAATAAGAATAATAAAGCTACAGTAGAGCATTTTGTTAACAATTGAAACATCTGTACAATGTATTTTAATTACAGTGGACTAAACTATTTTTCTTTAAAGAAGTTGTTTTTTAAAAATGTGCATTTTGTATTGTTTACACTTCAGAAATGAAAAGGTTATGCCTTTTATCAAATGTAAGATCGATAATCGTGAGAAGATCAAATCGTGAACTCTCTGTCCAGAATTGAAACTTCATGATTGTATCGTTACACCCCCACTAATTAGAGCTCAATAAGCTTGGCAGGAAAACATAACAGCCTGCCATATATTTTGAAACTGTTTCTCTGAGTTGGTCTCTGTTTTCTTCTGCCAGGCTTCCTAGTGAGACAGACTGTAATAAACGCGTGTCGGAGAAAGCGTCTGGACAGCGACTCGTACAGCCCTCCTCATGTACGGCGAAAACAGAAGATTGCTGAAATTGTGAACCGCTACCGCAACAAACAGCTGGAACCAGAGTTCTACACATCATTGTTCCAAAAGGTTGGAGAGACCAGCCTCAACCCCTAAACACACAAACACCATAGACTCATAAGCTATGACATTAGTTCATTGCCCATATGACGGCATCCTGGCCTGATCACTGACTCTGAAATGAATGCTTTTCCGTTTTCATTACTGTATTTGCCGTTTTTATTTCTACATAATCATGGACTAAAAATCAAAAGCAGAGATGCAAGATAATGCCAATTTACTCCAATTGACACTATCCGTAATAAACACTAATGTTCATGTCAGAAGTGGCATATATAGATGACTTTGAATTATTTTCTACACACACACACACACACACACTAGTGCCAGTCTGTGCTGATGCATAACAGTGGTTTTTCTTTTCAAACTCAGGTGGTTTTACCTTTTTTCATATGCATCGACATGGTCATGCAATTTTGTGCACTCCAACAAGCTGACCTCAGCTTCACATTCTGTCTGTCTCTCTCTCTCACTCGTTCTCACACTGAATATTCCAGTCATATTACTTAGACTTTGATAGTCAGTATAGATTGCTATTTTTCATTCAGTGTATTTATGTAACAGTTATGAAGCTGACTTTAAAGCTTCTTGAGGTGATCGTTGTTCTGCAGTCAACAAAACTACTGAACCATTACAACGTCCCAGTCATGAACACATTTTTGGTTGAACGTTTGTTTTATCACTTTCAAGTTATTCTTTTACTTCTGCATAATTCAAACACCACTAAAATGTCATAAGGGCTATCATTGATTTATCTTGCATTTTATTATACATTACCTGGTTATTGTAGGTTCCACAATGTTGTGTTGCAATTTCTGCTGGATGTCAGAAACACTGGGATTGTGAGACATTTTCATTACTTTGTTTTTTGTTTTTTTTTTTAGATTAAAATAAATGACAATGTGTCATCTCTCATGAAGAAATGCATGTGATGTTCCCTTGCTTTGCTCCATGTGCTATGACGTAGCGTTCAAAACAAATGCCACTACAGAGAACCTGATTGAAATCAATGACTGTTAAAGTGTCTCTGCTGGGTCCATTGTGCTCATTTCATTTTTTATTTACCTCCATGTCTAAAAGAGAAAACCGTTCAAGTCATGAGCTTTTCTGAAGGTCCCACATCAAAACACATTGACAACACTGCAATTGAACATAATCTACATCATTATCAATTTTGTACCAATAACAAATTGCCAGTAGCTGGGATGAGTTGATTAATTCTCTCATGTTATGATTACACCAACTTTAACAAGCTGCTTTCCCACCTCATAGGACTTGGACCTTTAATTTCTTGGTTGGAGTCGTCCTTTTCCTCCTGGTTTCTGTAAATATCAAAGGCGCTGACTTTGTATAAAGTTGGATTGTAAATGTAAATATGAGGGTGTGAAGTTTTGCTCACTCATCGTATTCTATTAGGAAAGACACAAAAAGGAAACGCTTGTTTGTATTTATGATTCTCATATATGTGTCCTAAAGAAACACATTGGGTATTGAATGTAACACATATAATGAAATAAAGATTTTAATTAACTTCTTATCATAGCTCACACTGAGTGATGAGTCATATGCCTTTGTGGTTTTTGTGTATGTGTGAACCAGTATTCTTCCAGAGAATAATCTTTGCAGATTTGTGTGTTAAAATGGTTTGCTGAGGGGTTTTAGATCCAGTGGAGTTTACTAGAAATACATGCCTTTGTATTGGAATATTAGAAAGTGGATCGTTTTATAGGCTTGGCTCCAAATGTGCTTTCAGTTTTTCACACTGTCTGTGTTAGAAATGCTGCCTTCGGTAAATTCACACATACTGGTGGTATAAATATTTTGATTTGAGAGACCCAGTCTGCAGAACCACCGACACGTGAGCTTGAAAAATGTAGACGTAGATTTTCCTTAGGATCTTTGGAGGCGTCACCAACTTTTGAAATGTTATGTTAATTACAATCAGGATCTGTGTTCAGATTTTACTAAAAAAAAGAGCTTTTTGGTAACTATAACTTATTTGTAGGTTTGACATAAAAGGGGGGTTTATAAAGAAAAGAAAATCCTAATCTCCACTGTAAAGTCTGGTATGGGATCTGTGATAGTTCCTTGATATCCTCCAGCAAGGCTGTTGCCCCAAACGTATGCAGATATTAAAATCCTTACAATAATAGTGCTGTCATTCACACTCATTCACACTCACTTTCCATATGCTTAGTCCCATGGGTAGGTTGTGGGGGGCTGGGCCTATCTAACAGCACAAGACAAAAGGCAAGAAACAGCCTGCTCTAGTGAACCATTGGGCACATGGGCACTTAAATTGGACCATGATATACACCGGTTTCGAAATGAAATGTCCATTATTTTTTTTGAGCAGTGTATGGCCAAATGCACATATCTGCAAATGCACGCGCACACACACACACACGAGGCGTGTCAAGTCAATGTAGAGAAGAACAGCCAAAAGAGTAGGATTCTCTGGATAGTAAAAACAAAAGAAGGACAAACTTTAATAGTACCCTTCGTTTCAGAGGTGATATAGGGTTATAAGATTTCATACAGATTGTTTATGGGGTATATCATATGACAGAGGAAACTGACCTTTAAGGACTAGTTAATAAACCATAAAAGTTAAGTTGGAGCCTTTTCAGTTTTCAAAAAGCAAATCAAAATAAATTGCTTTATACTTGGTTGTGTATTTAAGGAAGGAAGCAAGGCTAAGGAAGCTGGAATTTAAAGATAGTGCATGTAAATAGTTCAGATTTGTCTCTATTGCGAACCACGAAAAGCTTTTGGTTGGTAAACAGGTAAATAGGTAAACAAAATGCATCAGACATTTTAGCTATTGACTTTGATGCCACCACCTTCACCAGGAAATTACACCAGCATCACGGATCATCATACATTACTTTAGTATTATCTGTTCTGAAAGTTAAAAATGGCCAACAAAAACCTTTACATATGGATCAAAAAACTATTATATTACTATTTTTAATATATATTTTTTTCTCATGTAGAAATTCTGACTTTATTTTATTCAGATATCGCTGCACTTCAGTAAATTGTATTATTAAGTATTGTGTCTTTTCAGTGATCCACTTTCACAATGGAAGCTCTGTGCTTTTAGCGACCTACATGGACAAAATAGATGGGCAACCTGTGTGACTACACAGTTGTTACTGCTGTGGCTCTGAAGATTTCTTTTCAAAATCTTATTCTTCTGTTAATATAATTGTAAATAGTAGAATGGCCATTTGCCCTGATTTTAGAATTTAAAAAACCTGCAGTGTTCTTTACATTAGCTTTGGAATTAATTTTTCATTGCAGACAATTTGAGCCCAGTATATTTCATGTTTTGTCGGGTCAATTTAATTTCCTTCTAATTTCAGGCCTGCAACACATTCGAAAAAAATGTTGGGATGGGGACGATTTAAGTCTAGTAATTTAGGGCAAGCAATTAATAATGTGATTTTAAACAGGTGATTGTAATCATGATTTGGTACAAAAGCAGCATCTAGGAAAGGTTGAGTCTTTGACGAGCAACAGATACATAAGCAATGTTTAAAAACAATGTTGCTGGTACAAAGTTTTAAGTGACATTTGTAGATGTGTTTTTGTGAAGGTCTGCACTCTGTCATTGATAGAGGTTTGCCAAAGTATTCCCTTGCCAGTGTGGTTCTATCAGCTAGTGATGAGTGATGGTTCTTGATGCAGTTGATGCAGTGCTGCCTGAGGGATCAGAAATCATGGCTTTCCACACCCTTATCCTTTACGCATTGACATTCCTCCAGATTCCTGTAATTGCTTGTTGATTTTATGCGCAGAAAATATACAAGTATCTTTTTAATACTCCTGAAATGGAATAGTAGATTAGTTTAATTTAGTAGTTTATTAACAATTAAATGTAGGTGACCAGACAAAACATGAAATGTTGTTCATATTTAAGTAAATTTAAGGGATGCTGCAGGGATTTT
Organism: Parotocinclus haroldoi; assembly: GCA_034779995.1. Classification (NCBI taxonomy): domain Eukaryota; kingdom Metazoa; phylum Chordata; class Actinopteri; order Siluriformes; family Loricariidae; genus Parotocinclus; species Parotocinclus haroldoi. The sequence goes on from JAUZST010005904.1 coordinate 4,627, forward strand.
ATTAACATTTTCCATACCTCCCCAACATTTTCTTATTTGGTTTTTACATGATTTATAAATACCTTGCGTTATTGCTTTGAGGCGCACTATTAATAATTAGTATTACCTTGGAGAGACTGCCAATCAGTTCTGGATGTTTAACACGAGCTGCTCCATCGTACACTGTCCTAAGTGACCACATGTCAATTGCTGACTCACTGGCTCACACTTTACTCAATGAATTGTCATTTATTGTATGACTTAATCACACACACGTACACTCACAGTACTGTCTCTTGAGATCCATGACCCGTCCCCCACTGAGGATTGGCCTCAAAGTGTTCATCCTAGCAGCATTTATCTTGTCAAAAGGAAGGTTATTTGGGGAACATGATTATGATTTACTGAATTACATTGCCTGTGCATCTATAAAGGCATAAACGTACAGTACAGTATAAAACAGATAAAAAGTGTTGATGTTGATAGCAGCTTGCCCTGCATTTGTTGTTGTTGTTTTGGGTTTGTTTGGGTTTTTTTGTTTTTGTGTTTTGGTTACACTATCTAAAATAGTTCTGTGAAAAATGTGGAAGTGCAACACAGACAAAAGGAGGCCTGTACGGCGTGTTTGTGATAAGTAGAGAAGCAGCAATGTGTGTGGTCACAGTAAGGCACTAGCACTTGGTCCTTTGACAGGCCCTGTGTGAAGCTTTGAATCTCAGCCATGCCCAGTCTTCCCCTGCTGGAAGCATCGCCAGTGCCTTATGCTCTATTCTGCTATCTCCCTGCTGAGATACAGTTATCTGTAGTTTACACTGATGTTTGATGCTGGGTGCATAATTTTTCAAAAAATCTTTTCAAACTATTAACAGTAGTAATAATTATCCCACCACAAATGACCTTGTAGCAAAGCTAAATACACTATACTGTATTTTAGCATTATAGATATCCGTTACCATCGGTGTTGTATAATACGGTTCTGTTAAATAGGTTGGATGATTTTGCGTAATACTACATAATGTATAATGCTATCACACAGTGTGTCATCATTAATGAAATTCTAGTCCCCATGATTCAGGCTTCTGCAACATATATGATGATTCTTTAGTCTGCTGTATTAGTGTGCTGTATCGGCTTAATGTGCTTAAACAATTTAAGTCAATATAAAGCAAAGAAATCTAACAAGTAACATGCAGCAGAATCTATTCTCTTTTAGGTGACCTTCATTTGTTTTAGTGTGTGTGTGTGTGTGTGTGTGTGTGTGTGTGTGTGGGTGGGTGGGTGGAGAGGGATGAGAGGGAGAGAGTTATAAAGAAAAGAAAGAAGAGCGGTTTCAGTAACCTTCGGTATAAATCAGAGCCAACAAGATACTGTCTGTCACAAAAACAGATAGAAGAACTTACCATTATGTAAGAACCTAACTGGTTATCCCATAGTAAGCTCAATGGTTAAGACACAAAAAAAAGGACCCACCCACACAAGGACAGGGACATATATACACTCCATACAGGTAGAGTTTATAGTTGGGATAGAACTTGGGATTTATGAAGCCGAACCAAACTGAATTTCTGCAGTTTCAGTCAAGACCTGAATCAGACAGGCTTTACATTTATAAAAGCAATTTTCACTTACTGGCCACTATATTAGATATACATTGTTAGTACTGGATAGCACCTTTGCCTCCTTTTTTAAAATGATTTAATTCCTTGACTTGGAATTCTCTGAATTCCTCCTTGGTCCATATTAACATTAACACAGTTGCTGCAGGTTTGTCGACTGCACACCAATGGTTCGAATTTCTTGTTTCACCAAATCCCAAATGTGCTCTATTCGACTGAGATCTGGTGACTGTGAAGGCCAGTGAACTTGAAAAGTTCACTGAACTTTCTATCAGCTCAAACCAGTCTGACCAATGATCTCTGGCATCAACAAGGCATTTTTCAAAGATAGAAGCTGCTGACTGGATATTTTCTCTATTTCAGACCTTTTTCTGTAAAGACCAGTGATGGCTGTGTGTGAATATCTCAGTAGATCGGCAGTTTCTGAACTCAGAAAAAGTTGTTCAAAAGCTGTTCAAACTCCTCTGCTTGAAGCTGGTGCAGACTTTACGAGCCGAGTGTAAAAAAATGTTTCTTTATATTCTTTTTGCAACCATATTAAATTATTTTAAGTAACTTGTTTGGTCCTCTGCTATAATCACCTCCTTTTTCTAGTGAGAGTCAATGTGGCATAAAAATTGACCAATTGTATTGCATATTTTTAGTCTGGCATATCTCATTTGTGCATATTTGCTGCTTTGTTTAAAATGTTTCGAATTGTCACATACAGTCTTTTGGCTATGTGGCAGCTAACTGTGACATGTCAGTGTTATAACAGTGTTATAATCTTTCCACTCAACTGTATATCAGTCTCAATTAAGGAGAACTGCTAAATGCTGCACATGCATATTCAATATGATCAGACTTTTCTGATGTAACAGTTTTTTCTAAATATGTCAAGTTGTATGTGTTTGTTTTGTTTCAATAAATGGAAGTCTGTTATTTTTAAGAAATGTTTACACCATTAGTCAGTAAGCTTGTTTAGTACTGTAAATTATGGTTTGTGAAAATAAAAGCCGAGTGAACTGAAATTGATGATCCACAACACCATTACTTAGCAGTGAGCAATGAACCAACAAAAGAATCCCACTGAAGTGAATGTGGGCTTGTGGTTAATGTTCTGGTCGGCTATAATTCAGCAGCATCATCAATGACAGCTCAACCATTGCATTTAGATGGCCCTATAACAAAAGCAAGATCATCTTTGTCGTGGAAGTGATTTCATAAGTGTAACATTATATTGAATTTGCTTTAAATGTTACAACCAAGGACAAGCAAGGTAGCTTAGCTGGCTTCCTGGGACTGATTCAACTGATGGGAGCTAATGTGGAAGAGCACATAATAAAATTTATCTCTTCTTGTAAATTGTAGCTGTGTCTTCTAAGCATGCTAAGCTAACGTAATATATTGTTCAGCACTTTTATACATCAGCTGCTCCAAAGTCTACTTCTATTTCAGTTGTCCTTAAGCTTGCAATGACAGGAAATTACACGTGTGTTTTATGTACGATAAGCTCACTGATGTCTGCTGACCCATTTAATGTAAAATACACACATGCAGTTATTGCCAATATAAACAATACTTGACCTTTGTGTTTCTTTAAATAATTTTATTTCTGATGGCAGGTGTATGTGAACAGAAGTGACCATAAATAAATTCATGCTCAATATTGTTGTAAGAAATCCATCTGTGTTCTGCGTAATCCACACGGTGTCGCGGAACAGCCCACTCAGCAACTCTTGGTGCAAGGGCAGGAACATCCCCAACATTCACACACTAAGATCCACTTTAGAGAAACCAATGAACCTAACATACATGTCTTTGGACTGTGGGAGGAACCCAGAGTACCTGGAGTAAACCCAAACAGACACCGGGAGGACCCAGGCCGCTACACCATAGAACTGGAACCAAGAACTTCTTGCTGTGAGGCAGCAGTGCTACCCACCGAGCCACCCCGCTGCCTGTTGTAAGAAATATAGTCAATAAATGCCTTTATAGCCAAGTCTCTATAATAAATTTGTATCAGTTTTAAAAATAGTAAGATTACATATTACATACACAATAATTTGTTAGGAGCAATATCTGACATTTCCTGTCTCCTAGTCTCCTTCTCTGCGTAGCTCTAATAGTTTCTGTGTTTCGTGGAAACTCAGAATACAACTAACAAATAATCATATAACTACAAGCAAAATGTACTCCAGTTATCATTTTACCACAAACTGTACGATGAACTGTTGCAGGAAGGAGAGTTGCAGGTCAGTTATACTTAGGTATGTTTCACTTGTGTGCAAATGCAAGATGACTAATGTCTCTTTCATGAGCAATAACAGTAGTGAAATTGATGAACTAACAACAGGTCTGGTTCACTTTTTGCTTTATCTCCCTCCTTGAAATGATTATAGTGCTCCTACTCTTACTCCCAAAAGTGAGTACACCCCTCGCATTTATGTAACTATTTTATTATACATTTTCATGGGACAACATTGAAGGTATGACACTTTTAAATTAGTGTCTAAAACTAAAGTCCTGACTAAACCAGGAAGTACCCCTATATTAGTCCTGCACTGGCTGCTGCTTAGAGAAAAGACAGCTCTGGTTGTATATAAGTCTCTCCATCGTTTAGGAGGTACATCTCTGACATGTTGTTCCCATATAAACCATATCGGACACTGAGGACATCAGGCAGAGGCTTTCAGCTTTGACCACAGATTCTCAATAGGGTTCAGGTCTGGAGACATGCTTTTTTTTTACCAAGTCTTGGAGGTGTGTTTGGGTTTGTTATTATGTTGAAATTATGAAGGGAGGGGATCATGCTCTGCTTCAGTATGTCACAGTACATGTTGGCATTCATGGTTCCCTCAACAGCCCCAAACCATGACATACCCTCCACCATATTTACTGTAGATAAGGCACTATTGTCTTTGTACTTCTAACCTAGATGCCACCACACGCACTTGACACCATCTGACCCAAATAAATTCATCTTGGTCTCATCAGACTGCAGGACATTATTCCAGTAATCCATGGCCTTAGTCTGCTTGTCTTAAACAAACTGTTGCAGGCTTTATTATGCATAATCTTTAGAAGAGGCTTTCTTTTGGAAAAAAAAACAGCCATGCAGACCAGTTTGATACAGTATGCAATGTGTTGAACTTCCAGTGACCAGTATGAAAGAGCAGTGGGAGAGCAATAACATTTGTTGATTTTTTTCGTAAGCAGTTTTGACATTTATGGTTGTGTGTTGAGTTATTTTGAGGGTACAGCAAATTTACACTGTTATCCAAGCTGTAGACTGACTACTTTACATTGTATGAAAGGGCATTTTTGCCATATTTTCAGTGTTGTAGTATGAAAAGATATATTAAAATGGTTACAAAAATTGGATGGCTGTACTCACTTTTGTGAGACTCTTAACACATTTAACTTAACTCACCTACAGTTTGCCTTTGGCCAAACTGCTGATAATATAGTGGTATTCAACCTTACGTAGCCTTTGCAAGGAGCTGACGGAGGGTGAAATACTACATAATACATGTAGGCCTATGCACGGTAAGTCTATTAAAGAACAACAGGAAAGTATCATACAAATAAAGTGTTCAGGCCATTTGTCTATACAGTATATGTAAGCATGTGCTCGTCTCATAAAGCAGGTTTAACAAATTCTGATTGAAAACCACACTAAAAATCTCATTCAATGGAAAAAGAGTAGCAATAAAGATTGCTTAGTGCACTAGGCACAAAGATTACAGGAATATTTAAAAATGAATATGAAGCAATTCAAACAAGAAGAATTTGATATTATTTCATTAAACAACATTCAAAAAATCAGAAAAGCAAATTAAATGTCGAAGAAAGTTTTTCGTTTACATAAATTTAGATGCAAACTCATGATTGAGTAGCAAGTGACATTTATTCATTGTCAATATAGCATGTTCAGATGCCATGGCAGCAGTTGAAAAAGAGGCATTGCCTGGCTTAATGTGCCTCAGTAACACAAATTCACACTCACATTGACAAAAAGATGGGGTAAAATTCCCAACATAGCTAAAATAAGAATTGGACAATATAGAGTGTTATCTATACATACCAATATTCATCCAAATATTGTTATATTTTCTGGTTTTATTCTTATATTGAGACTGGTAAATAATTATATATGGTGAATATATTATCAACATATCTTAAAGTGGGACTTTTGCCAGAAAGGTTTTCTCTTTCTTTGTGTTGTTTATACAGTTGCCATAATAACCTAGTAAGCATATTGAACTTCTGTTGTTTTTTTTTTTAATTTTGTTTTTTATTGTAAAATATGTTTAAGGCTTGTATAATGATATAATTCTTTAATATGTAAGGTTTGTGGAAGCTGATGAGAACGGGAGAGACTGTACCACAAAATAAGTTGTCATGGAAACTAGCCCCTATCCTGTTTTCATATTAAATGTGGAGAAAATTCTGGCTGACATGTTCAAACCATTTCTGTAAACAAACAGACAGACAAAACAAAGGTTACTCTCAGATCATTAGGCATGAGTTTTGTAAAGTTGCAAAATCTTTGCATGAGGAATCCCATCCAGACATGACTTATAGTTACCAAGAAAAACAAGCAAAAATGTGAAGCCTTTTTCCTAGACAGCTGTACTTCACAGCTGTTCAAGATTTAATTTTATGTTTAATCACACAACGAGCATGTACTGGTGGCTTGTGGCTCATTATATGTTCATTGCATATGAAGGAAAACCACTGACAGTAGAAAAACTAAATTCCCATTTATTGTTAACAATATAAGTTATAACTCGTTTTAAATTTTGAAAAGGATCTGTAGATACTAGTTAAAATATTATGTAAGCAACTTAAATCCACAGTTCTTGTGTTTTTTTACCATATGTGGCTTCCATTAGTATGTTCATAGTCTAAGCTTTATATTAACTTAAAATATAAATTTTACACTTTCATTCTCTTTTTGTATAAATATCTGTGCATTATTAGAGATTTTGATTGGAGGCAGGCAAAACTCATTTATTTAGAAAAAAACTGGCTTATTGTTCAGTGAGTTGTTGTCATGGAAACGCCTAAGCGAACAGATGAAAGGCTATCCTCCATCGGCTCTTCCACTCCCATGCTTCTCTGTAGAAAAAAATTTCATCTATATATACATTATTTATTATTGTCACAACTGCAGTCATCTTTGATTTAACCTCAAGCTTTGATGTACCCAAACCTTTGACGAAATACATCCTGGAGTGATAAACAAATTTGTTAAGGCCTGTCTGGAGCCTCCACCCTCTCTTCTGTAGGTACCCAGGTGAAATGTCCTAAAGATTGCCGCTTGTCATTTCAAAGAATTAAAGAACTCAAACCATACTCAAATGGCCAAATATATGTGGAAAAATACTTGACAGCTGTTGAAATAATATGTGATCATTAATACTGATATGTGACAGCACATATTTATAATATAGTATTAGGTACTAGCTTCTATTGCAGCATAGAAAGTGCTTCAGGTTGTTATATGAACAGATGAGGAAAATGGACTATAATTAACTATTTGGAACTGATACTGAATACTTCTTTTTACCAATTTGCAGTAAGAAAATGCTTGGAACAAAATGTTTCTTATAATCAGACAACGTGAACGTCATTATCTGTGATGCAGATTAGCAGCAAAGCACCATGCATTTACTACTCCTGATAATAAAGTTCTTCTGTTGTGATTGCAACTGCACATGGCAGCCTCCCTACTGTAAAACCGAAAAAATTGTTTAATACAAGTATGTTTAAGTTGCTGGTACATAGGAAACGATGCATCCTGTAGGATCATGTATGCCTTCTTGTGGCAAGACCAATTGTCTAATCAGATAATCAGTAATCATTTACATATCTGCTTGAGACATATCTGCATGCCAGGTTTTGCCAAATCATTTACACCTGGGTGCATTATTTTTTGTCAATGAGTATATATTTAAGAATTGAGACTCTTAACCTCTTAAATTCAACTGGTCTATGCAGTACTAAAAATAACTGCGTAAAGGTCTGCTACAATGTAAAGATAACATTAGAGATGGTGCTACATTTGGATTTCGAGTGGTAACAATCATTTTAGGATCACAGGACAGAGGTGCAGGATCTTTCTTCGGATTTTCTTTGTTATCTCGAATCTCTCTGAATTATTGAACACGAGAGAGAGAGGGGGGGGGGCTTTTGGCCTCTCTTGCCTGCTTTCCTCAGTTGGTCCTTCTTTAATGGCTTTTCCTTCCCGCGCGCTCCCGAACTCCTCCTCGCGCGTGCACACGCTCCCCTCTCCCCTCTCTGCTGGCACCTGACGGAGGTTGGAGGAAACCTGGTACAGCACCCGCGCCTCCTCTCTCATCTCTGCTCTCCATGTCAGCGCCACCGCCAACATGGTGCAGAAATCCCGCAACGGCGGGGTATACCCGGGCCCGCAGTCCGAGAAGAAGCTCAAGGTGGGCTTCGTGGGGCTCGAGGCTGCCACGGCGGACTCGAGTCGTGATGGCGCGCTACTGATTGCCTCCAGCGACGCTTCCAAGCGCGGCAGCATCTTGAGCAAACAGCGCGTTGGCATCGCGGGCAAGAAGCCGCCCAAACGCAATGCCTTTTACCGGCGCCTACAGAATTTCCTCTACAATGTTCTGGAAAGACCACGCGGTTGGGCGTTCATCTATCACGCTTATGTGTGAGTATAGCTCATCAGAAACGCTCTTGGCTTATTGTATAACTGTGCTATCACGGCTATGTAAATGATGTTCATCCTCAGTCTCTGATTTCTTCACTGGCTTGTGCGGATCAGACTCGCATTCGTTTTCTCCACATTCTCATTCTTTAGCTGTTGCCTCGTGGTTAGAAAGGCGCAGTATTCCCCACTCTATGCTTCTACATTTATTTTGAATGATCAAGATTCTTCTCAACCCACGTGACTCTATTACTGCCTAGTGTTTTTCTTGCTGTGTCAGCTAATGCCAGCTATTCTTTGTTTTACTTTGAAGATGTGTCAGGGTCAGGCAAACACGTCAGAATCTTTACATGATTCTCATGAGACACGTTACTATGTATTATTTATCTAGTACGCATTGGCTCCTCCGAGTGTGGACGTGTCATGTACCGTAATCAGCCCTTCTCTGTTGTAAAAGAGAGAAAGCTTCTGACGGTGTCCGTGTTCACAGTCTGAAAAATATTGTTCTTCATCCGATTAAACAGAACCAGAGAAGCTCATTGCTTACAACCTTTCTCCTCATTTCAGCACCACCCAGTCCAGGACAGCTCTTCAGCACTAGAAATGTCCTAACAGTCACTGAAAAGCATGGCAGAAGAGCACTCTACTATTATTTCCTTTAACTAAAGGTAACAGAGTAATTAAGAAAATTAAACTTATTGTAGATGTGATAAACTATATGATAAATTATTTTAGTGTGCCACTGACACTCAGGCATGTATTTAGACCTGTTGTGCACGAGGCATACAAATACTTTAATAATTAGTTTCTGAGTTGAAAACATGAATTGTCTAAGCAGCTATTATCATTTGTATGTCATGGTATTAGTCCTGGACCTGGAGGTAGTAGTTGTTGCTTGTTGCCTGTTTAAACCATATTATATGCTAGACAAAGTACAATCACACAAGAATCTAAAAATAATGTCTGGTTTTGTTTCCCCCTACTAACAGAAGTTTTATCAGTTTTTCAAAAACTGTCAACTTGTGGAGTTTAATTATGCAGCAGTCCCAAAAGAATACTGTGCATAATGTGACTGAGGAAAAACATTCAGTGTTTTTTACACTGATGAGTAAACAACTCATCCACAAAAGGGGTCGGAGGAGGAGGTCAAGGATCATTTTGATTAACAGGTGGTGCACAGGAAAGCAAACTGCATCTGAAAACAATAGTGATGCTCCATTTCCAAAAGCACAACTTGTCCCTGAGAATGGTTTGGCTATAAGAGCAGGTGACCAGTTTGAATCAGACCTGAAAGGCTAGAATCCAGTAAGCAAAAGAGCACAAAAATTGAGTCCAGAGTTCTGTTTTACCTAACAGAATGGGAGGGTAAGAATTTGGTGCAAGCAGAATGAATCGATTAACCCTTCCTATCAGGTGTCAGCAGCAGTTTGTGCTGCTGAAAGTGGAGTAAATTGTTTGGGGAATGTTTTCATGGCACACCCTGGGTCCTCCAATACCTGTCAATGGATATTTATACAGTAGAACTTACCAAAGCATTGTGGCCGGCCAATTTCATCCCTTCATAGCAACTATTTACTCTATGACCGATGAAGTATTTCAGAAAGACAATACACCATGCTAGAAGAGTTGTATGGTCATGGATTGGTTCCAGGAACATGACAATGAGTTTTTTCTTGCCTCCATGGCATTCACAGGTTCCAGAACACCTCTGGGATTAGATATAATGAACAGTTCAGAGCATATTAGTACTAAGATCTAATTTGTGCGAGAAGCTATCCTGGGTCAATTTTCTTGCAGAATGATTTTATCACCTAGTGTAATCTATGTGATGAATGGCTGCGGTTTTGAAGGCCAAAGAAGGTCCAATACGGCCATGCAGTGTATTTCATGCAATAAATTCTATGTCAAACAATGTGAGAATATTGTGGGAATATATACTGCCCACAAAAATTAAATTTCAAAATGAAACATCCTCTAATTTTTGCAAGCAGTGTGTTTTCAGATTAGGATTTAAGTGTTTTCAGGACTCTCTTTTTCATTTTTGCTTTAGCACCTGGAGTTGATAAATACAGCTATATATTGGTTCTGTGGTCAGATAAAATACAAAAAACAAAGATTTTTGGCAATATTTAAAGCATTTAGCCAATTACCTTATCCAAAGTGACTAGTCTCGCAATGTACAATACAAGCAATTATGAGTTCATGTTTTCATATTGTTTTAAATAATATTGTTGGTTAAAATAAAACAATTTCGGTCAGTGTGCTGTTTCACAGAAGGTGATGCGAATGTTAAAAGGCGCAACTTGTATTCCAAAAAAAAAAAAAAATA
>JAUZST010005905.1:0-15217 GCA_034779995.1 Parotocinclus haroldoi
GTGTGTGTGTGTGTGTGTGTGTGTGTGTGTGTGTGTGTGTGTATGTGTGTGTGTGTGTGTGTGTGTGTGTGTGTGTACACGCACCATGAATTGTGTTGTGAAGTGTTGTGAGTGTGACTCACCTGTGGGCTTGATTTCTGCCAAGTAGCAGACCTGTATGGCACTCAAGTATTAAATGCATGTAAATGACTGAGAAACCATACAATCAAGTGTATTGCCATAATGCCTGTTATTAGAAAAGATCTATCCACCAACTCGCAGAGTCAAACACAACTTCTCATTAACATCTTCACAAAGCTGCCAGTCTCTCTGCCTTCTATTGTTAAGGGAACTTGGAAAAACACAAAGGAGTCCATAGTATAAAAAAGGAAATGCTTTTCGCTTCACAATACTTAAGAGATTGCACATTTCCTCTATTGAATTGCAATCCCTACGTGGCCTAGGTTTTCCATTGTTCTTAATATGAGAAAAGGAAAGTACAAAAACAAGTTAATATTTTAGGCAGCGATTTAAATGAAATAATATGTGCCGAATTCAAGGCACTATAATTAAATCTGATATAATTGGAATATTATCTAAAGGGCTCCTTTTCTAATGAAGTCATATGCAAACTTGTCAAACACTTAGAATTGCTGTAAATGAAGGACTTTGATCAGGAACATATTGCAGAAATGGTGGCAGTCTGATCCTAATGGATATTATTCAAATCTAAAACTTTCAGTGCTATTTTCACTTGGTGTGAAAGCATAGTTCTGTGCTTTTGGTTGCTGTTTTTTTCTTTTTAAGCGTGATTTTTCAGCTGTACATCAGTGACGATGACGATAGTCCAAAGGCAGTTTGTAACTATTAATAGAAGTGATTACAATGTTCACTTGTGGAGCATTTACGTTAACTGTGCGTATGCTGTTGCAAGAAGTTTGTACACTTTGGAGCTCCCTGGAGTATTGCATTAATTATAATTATTTCTAATGAGGTCTGGTCATGTAACTAGTAGCAATAATAACCTCAACGTTCTGACTCAGCTAATAACCCACACATAGTTGCATGTACAGTATTTATTGCGAACATTAATCTTTCACAGGGTAGAAATGCATGTGAACCTCTGGGATAATGGCTCGTCCACAACAAAGGTGTTCCACTTAATGTAGTGAGATTAAAGGTGTCATGGAAGATTTGTGTCTGGAGATCCGCAAGTTACAATCTTCTGTCCTCAGGGTCTCTTGAGAATAGGAATCATTTTTCTCAGTAATACAAATATGTACGGTATGGTAAACAGTGGTCAGTCACTTTTGTAGAGGTGGGCTTGGTCATGGTTTAGTTGAACTTGAGCATGGAACACAACAGCTACCTGTTGCATAATCAATTAATCTGTAAGGCGTATGATCGATCAATCAATCAATCAAAATGTATTTCTGTAGCGCTTTTTACAACGGAGCATTGTCTCAAAGCAGCTTTGCAATATTATATTATCTTAAAATCCCAAGTTATGCAAGCCTAGGGCGACAGTGGAAAGGGAAAAACTCTCTGAAAGTAGAAAGAAGAAAAGCTTGGGAGGACCAAGACTCAGAAAGGGACCTGTCCTCCACGGGGTGGCCTAGATATTCATTAGGTAAATACTTAAAAGTATATTATAGTAATAGTAAAATTAAAGTAATACAATTTTAATCAATATCAATCTTAAAGTCAAGGAAGCATTATTCATTGTTTATTAATATTTAATAAACTAAGTAACAAAACAGATTTTAAAAGCAGTCCTCAGTGGGTGGTCCTAGGAGGCACATCGTCTCTTGGTGACTAAGTGATGGAGGGAGTTCCTGCACTCTGGTGGGACTGGGTTCTGCTGATGAAGACCAGTAGAGTGATGCTGAGGTGGAGGAACATCCAAGTGTGTGGTGCTGGAACTGGTACCAGAACATCACTTCGGAGACAAAAGTCTAACTGTAGTTACCTATGGGTGAGGAGCACAGAGTAGCAGAAAACGATGTTCTTTGAATTCATGAGTGTAGAAAGAAAGAGGGGGAAAATCAGTTTTATTTTTCCACAATGCTTCTGGTGTGTGTGTGTGTGTGTGTGTGTGTGTGTGTGTGTGTGTGGTGTATGTGTGTATATATATACATACTCTGTACTAGCAGCTTACAGTGCGTGTGTGTGTATATATATATATATATATAAACATAAACAAGCATTGCACGTCATCACGATAATCTCTTGGGACTTCAAGTTTTCAGTTTTTGGGGGACAAAAATATAGATTTGGTCAGTAATCTGATTAACAGTTATACTTGACACATCCAGCAATCTGATTTCTAGTCAATAAACTCACTGAAGGATGTGAACTTCAAACTTAATAAATTACTTACCTTTTTTAAGCATGGTTTATTTATTTATTTATTCAATTCAATTTTGTTCAGTAGCAAATTACACTGTAATTTAATTTGTTGTGTTTAGCTTCAGGGTTGCCAGATTCTGCTTTAAAAATATGCTACGGGTCAGCAGCAAAAAAAAAAACCTCCCAATCGTGTCGGGTCACCCTTGTGTCCATGTGCGGACTGACGAACAACGATTTGGGAAATAAGAGTACGCCGTTTACATGACCGCAATTAAGTGGACGGATACACACTGGCTGTGATAGGTGAGGACATGAAAAGTATATTTTCTGCTTTGAATTTAAGTTCAGTGCTCTCATACAAATCCCAAGGCCTTTGCATACACAATGTGTCCCTTGGGGTGCCAGTCCTTAAAGCTCCTGCTAGTACAGTAATTATGGCTTGTGAGAAGTTGAGTTGATAAGGAACAGGGTGACAATGTAATGTAGCTACAGTGGCCTTTAATCAAGGTAATGGGTGGTTGATTGGGGTGTTTTGTTAGGCTGTGGTGAGTGCATGTGATGATATGTGATTATATGGGCAGCGTGTTGACTGGATGGAGGCCCCCTGCCCAGCAGCAGCAGGCAGGGAAGCCCACCACATCATTACAGTGAGTTGTTTTGTCATGGAGGTAAAGCTAGGCTCTCATTAGAGCCAGTCATGGTTTACACAGCTCTCCCCTAGCGTTCTCTCTCTCTTTCACCTGGCCTCTCTCTCCTGCTCACTCCATGAACTGTTGAACTATGTGCTGTCGAAGACTCCTAGTGCAGCACGCTCAACATGTTGTACAATATCTCTATCATTTGCAGTCTGCCCTACAGCTTGCAACACTTTCGTTGATTTTCAGCCCCGTTTGTCCTTAACTTAACCTCTCACAGTCACTCACATTCATGTCTCCGTCTTCTCTCAGGCCTCTTCCGCCCACCCCTCCTCCCCACTACCCAGAAGAGTCATTCTGGGCACCAGACACCAATCTGCCAGACAGATGCCTTCAGCATCATTAAGGCGTTCACGACGTCAATCATCAGGCAGAATGACTGGGCACTGCTGTGCTCTCCACTGCTAGGCCGAATAGACCTAGACGCAACTTGATTGCGCTCCACTGGTCTGCCAGCCTCCACTTCCCAGTGACACACACTGTTATGTAGAGATGTCAGTCAAGCAGCTTGGTGCTTTTAGAGGGTACTTAGTTTAGTCAACATCTCAACATGGCAGTGTACTTGCGAAATTAATTTGTTTGAGAAATTGCAGTCAAACAAGTTTTGCTTTGACATGCACTTAGAAATCCAATAACTGCAAAAAATCCGATTTTTGTCATCAATGAATTTACTTGCACTTTTAGTAATCAGTAATCAGATAATGGGAAAACTCTTGGATTACGTGACTCGGGCAGTAATCAAATTTTGCAGCCAGCCAGTAATCTCACAGAAGGAGGTGACGTAAAGTTCACAAAGTTTAAACAATGGTTTTCTCAAACATATACTGCATTTCATGGCTGCTGCATTCAATTTCAGGGTTGCCAGATTCTTTGAAAGAAACAGGCAACCAGGGCCACTGGCAATGGTGGAGTAGCGTAATGAACTGTTGGGCCCCCTGAGTATAAGCTGATATGTTAATAGTAAAATGGTTAATAAAGCCATCCTTAACCGGAGACTCATGTTACCAAATAACAACATTGCCGTTTAAATCCTGCATCGAGTTCTAGAACTGATAAGAATCCACAGCCAATCTAGATCTTAAAACCGGTCCAATCAAACAAAGACCAAATCCAGCAGCTGGGTGTGTGGATTTCAAGAATTGAAGGTGATTTGCGTGGGACGTTGCAGGCATGCAGTAGCATGGAGTGTAGATCTTCTCAATCTGGGTGTAACACAGCAGCTGTGGGTTCAGTAGGGCTCCTGATCATTTGTTCCTGCAGGACTGCTAGCATGCTGGAGACTGGATGACTGTATCCCTCGTCTCCCAGTCCTGGCCAGTAATGGAGGATGGCTGGCCAGCTGCTGTTTCATGCTAGATTAGCCCTCCTGTGGTCAATTTGCTTTTCCTAATGTCAGCCCCCCCTCCACTGTTGCCTAGCAACTACCGCTGCAACCAAGAAGCCCAGCCATGCATACAGAATTTCACCTGCCGGTAAGAAAAGGGGTGTGTGTGTGTGTGCGTGTGTGTGTGTGCGTGTGTGTGTGTGTGCGCACACGTGTGTAAAGCATGGCCTGCTTTTCTTGTGTGAACTCCAAATGATCCAAGTGCCTGTATGTGAGACTAAACTCCAGGTAGCCTGCTCTTTCTGCCCCTTTTCCATTGAAAGTATAGCTATTGGTATAAAGAAGAGAGAAAAAAAGAGGGTCACGCTGCCATTCTCTGTCTAAGTGTGTAGTTCTTTGTCTGTAAGCTGGTTCCCTGCCCTCTTTCTGTTTCTGACTCTTGTATGAAGTGGCCTGCCGCATATGTTAGAGGGTGAGGTGATGTATGTCACCTGGATGCACGTTTGTGCCATTCTGCTCTCCGTTGTGCTGTAAGTGTGGATATGGAGTGGAAATGAGCTGCACTTGATTACATTTGCAAGGCATGAGCAGGACTGAAGGTCAGTGAATCAGACAGAAGCTCTGTACGGGGGGCTCTCACTGCTGAATTGGCTGCCATCAGACCGAATGCAAAGGAAGCATTTATTTTGTGGCTGCACTGAGACACATCGACATGTTGACGCAGGCAAAACTCCAATCTTTCACTGCCTTCAGTTCCAAATAATTCACAAGCAGGTTTACTTTGTTGCTAAGCAAATCATGGCACCATTGCGTGCTAAAGACCAATACCTGCTGAATGGCATCTAAGTAAATACTAAACGTGTTTGGGGAAATGGCTCGTCTCGGTGCTTAATATCCAAACTAGTGGTAAACCTGATGCAAATGTAAAACTGTAAATTTTGTACCGTATTTGCATCACAACTTTTATCCTTGCTGGATAAAAGATACTTTCTTTGGATGGATAAAAGCTAATCCAGATAAATCTTTCATGTGTATTTATAAGTTGCAATTCCAGTTGGGAACTTTAGATAATAGGTGCTCAAGTGGCCCACCACTGCAGGGACAAGGGCTTGAATCTTGGCACTTGTCTGTGTATTCTCAGTCGTCCAGATCATTTTAGGCTTGAGTGTTGAGTTAAAGGCACCTGGACTTTTTGAATTCCAAGAGGTTTTACCTCTTACTCGAAAGGCTTAATCAGTTTTAGAAGCTGATGTGCAGTCCCAGGTATTTAGCCCTGATAGGGTTGTCAACTTGGAGGTGGTCCTGAGAGTCTTTGGTCTACCCTGAGCCAAGGTGTGACCTATTAGTAGGTCATTTCCGTCATGTGAGTCTTTACTCACATGGGTTGAGGTGTAAATGGGAGGTTAAACCGCCTGGGAAGGGATTTCGATTAAACTAGGTAACTAGTGTCATAAACTACCTTCTGTTCAATGATGGTGGCTCTAGTTGGAAATAAATGACCTTCTTCACTTCTCTTTCAAACCATTTGCCTTCTCTGCGCAAAATCATCAAAGGAGTGTTTCCTTGACTTTAGATGCAGATAACCTGACAGGCCCTTAAGGCCAGGCTGGACGTTAGAACTGGTAACAGTTGTCTCTGAGGAAGGAAAGTCTGATCGTGGGATCACCACCTGGTGCTGCAAGCGTGATCCTACCTAGCCGTACAATGGTCTGACTTTCTGCATGCTTGTGCCTGCACCCAGTGATCTCCAGGGATGGGCACACTGGTCCCCCAGTCGCCCAGAGCGGGCAAAGGAATATTATAAACATAAAAATGGAACCATCCCAAAACCAAACTTTTTGAACTAATCCTTAATTTTTAGGTGCTTTCATACTGTAGGAATGTTTTCATATTTCTTTGAATTGCCTCTATGTGTTAGAACACCATGTGCACCATGTACAGGGGCTTTATAAGCTCCTACATCAGTGAGGCCTTTGTCACCGCATAGGAACACCGAGTGATGATTATAAGGTAATTGGTCCAGAATAGTAGTATGGCGATTGCTCCTGATGTAGTGAAGCAGGTATATAGTGGTTGGTCCAGACACAAGATCCTCAGTGAGGATTTTAAAATCTAATGGTACACAGGTAGCCATCTAAACAGCAGATCTTTGTGCTGAAAAATAGGAGGAGGTGTGACATGATTTTCTTACGTCACTTCATCGTCACACAGTGTTCCTACTGACGGTGCAATTACAAAACAGAACAAACGTAGTTCTCAGGGGAGCTCTGCAAGGGTTAGTTCTTCCCTTTTGGAAGTGGCAGGTGGTTCTTAATATTTCCTTGAAACAACTCTCCCTCATCTGTTAGGCCAGAAACTACATAAAGACAAAAAAATGTAATTAGCCCCAGTACAAGCGTTTCTCTGTGTAATTATGACTTGGAAAGTCGGTAAAAGAGTAAAATCACGAAAACGAATGCAGGCTTTATTTAAAGCCTGTTTCAGGATTCTGTTTAGTGTGATCAGAGGGGTCAAGAGCTGAACTCTCCTTTTAAGCTGCGGATTCAATTTGATTATAGTTGACCTGTGGACTGCGAGGCTAAAAAAGGCCGATCTTCCAAAAAGGTAACGAGGCCTGATTGTAAATACTGCATTTGAAGAGCAGTTTGTATCCATGGGCCACTTCAGCCTGTCTTTGCCGTGGAGTGCTTTAAAAGCACTGGAGCCTGAAACGCTGGTTTGTAGAGCGGGACCAGAGAGCTGTCGAAGGCCATGACCACTGCCTAGTGCTAGCACTCGCTCTCTCGCTTTGTCAGGATGAGTGGCTCATTCACACCAGACAGCAAATCTGATCCTTTCAAATGGCCTCCACTCCAGATGCTACCCGCAGCTGTAATTATATTCACCCAGTAAGAGTGCAGAACTATATCATTTGTGCTATAAAACTGTTTCAAACCACTAGTAAATCTTACCCGAAGGCTACAGTGACTTTAAACACTGGTGTGTTATGTTTAGTTATTAAAGGTTTATTGGTTCTGATCTAATCTTACTGAATAGCCACTGTTTTGTAACACTTGTTCATGTACAGAATAAGCATTTAAAGCAAATGTACCGTAAAAAGACTTTAATTAAATGAATAAAGTACTATAAAGAGGAACAAGCATGTCCCCTTTCGCAGTGGCCGCTCACCTGGCAACTCTGGGCCAAGGGCGGGAACAACCCTAGACGGGGCACACATTCTCACACTAAGGACCACTTTAGAGACACCAATTGTCCTAACATGCATGTCTTTGGACTGTGGGATGAAACCGGAGTACCCGGAGTAAACCCACACAGACTCGGGGAGGACACCGGTCGCTTCACCCTGGGATTGAACACGGGACGTTCTTGCTGTGAGGCGGCGGTGCTAAACACCGAACCCCCCGTGCTGCCCTCACAGTAAAGAATAACATTTAAATCAACTTAATAGTTTACTCAACTGCCATTTGCCTCTAGAACTGTATCAGTTTCTTTGAGTTGTGCAGTGGTCTTGTATCTGATGTTTGTATCTAAAAATTTACCAGTTGTTTAATGTTTTATGAAACTTATTTTGTGTCAAATATTTCAAAAGCGAAAGTATTTCTAATGGTACATTTATGCAAAAGATATCAGAGTTATATATGTAAAAATCTAGGGTGTTTACAATGCTGAACAATGCTGCATATGATCGGGTTGGGCAATATGGTGTTTTTTGGGAATACCATTAAAAAAATATTATCATACAAAAAAACCCCCCTTTTTTTAAGTTTTCTACTTCACACACTGGATTTACCTTCCTAAAGCACCAGCGCAGTCAAAGACAGCCGAATCCTGAGGAGGGGACACCGCAATGGTCGCTAAATGGCTCCAAACAGATTAGTTACAAAATCAATTTACGTTCGTATGTTTATTTCTGGGATTACATTTAGTTGAGATGAAAAAATAAGATGTAAGGCATAAAATAGAACCTGTTTTTTTTCTTCTTCTACCTTTCAGCCTAATGTTCTGATTATTTGTTTCAAGAAGGCCTACATTATGAACACATTATAATCAGACCTGAAAAACAGGCTATTTCAGTTCCAAATTCATCCGTCCCTGTTAAATTATTGCACGATGTATGTGAACAAGGGATGTTTCATTTTACAAAGGGGGAAGCGGGTGGAACGTAATTGAAATTGAAACCGTTTATATTATTACAAATAGGCTATTCCATGTCTTGCGTCCGCTCGTAACCGTCATATCTTCGTGTAAGTTGAATAAATTGTGTATGATTTATAGCTTTCAGTATCTCTGTTGTGAATACATTGATTATAACAGCCCTATCCATGCTTGAACATCAACTTTAATTACCTGCAAATTGTCCTAAAATTATATTATACTGAATGTCATTCCAGTAACGCACACCCCAAACCCTCTCCCAACAGACCTTTGTTAGTTTCATGCATTTGAATGGTTTGGCTGAAATGACTCATAAATCATAGCACGAGTAGCATATTGTGTATCTCTTGTTAAGCGCTGCTGTTTTTTGCCTGTCATGTAAAGAAAGTGGTCAGTGAGAGATGACATTCTGTTTTCCTTTTTTAACAATAAAAAGGTAAACACTATAATTTCTATTCTGTAACCTGTGCCATTGTTATCCCAGCACACGCAGACACACCTGGATAGTATATACTCCACTATACTTTGAAGACCGTTTGAAAAACTTCAGTACAGCCACCTGTAGATGTTCCGATTTCCACATTTGAAGATGGCATTTGTGGACAGCTACTACTTCTCAGAGCTAGCATACATGCACTTCAGTAGCAGCTGGTGCTTTTTCAGGGGGTGGTCCATAAATCTATCAAAAAAAATCAATTTTTTCACACGTATATTTCATGATTTAATGTTTGGTGATATGAGTAAAACCGACTTGCAACTAATTGTCTTTATCCTATTGAAAGAATTAGACCTGAAAGCAAAGCACGTGTCAAATCGAATGTATAAAAGAAGTAGCCCAAGTGTCAAGTTGCTTGGTGAGAAACGTGCATTTGCATTCATTAGAATTCAGTAGCTTCTTTGTGTTTGTTTGACGAGGGAAATTTGAAGTGAATATTATCGTAGAAATGTACAGAAGGCAGTAAACAGAAAGTCTGTCTGTCTGCTGTTCTCGCATGTTGAGTGTAGCGGTGTAACTTATCGTATCGCAATGCAAAATATTTAAACCACCGACAAATCAAATCCGTTTTCTTACTCACTTTCTCAGTAAGAATCCTTCCAATTTCCTTAAATGGCAAGAAAAGTACACGTTATATTTGAATCGGCTTTTTTTTTTAATTGCAGGAGACTACAGACTTTTTTGGTTTGTTTAAACGCTTGTACAATAAAGCGTATTGCTTTGCATTGGTTACATTTCAGAAATAAATAAGGAATCGATTTGTTTAAATGTTAAATCAATCAATCGTAAACTCAGCATCATGGATCGATTAGTTTCGGGAGAGTGTGAATAAATGTGTGAATTTGTGTATGTGCGCTCTGTTGAATAAAAATGTTATCGTCAGCAGAGGCATGCAGTTTAAGCCAACACAGCTAATCATGATATGTCACCCAGAATGCATTTGTGGCCAGTCGATGCGAATGAAAGTCTGACATGGTACGGGCTATTTAAGCGTGCCAAATGCCAGCGCTCTTGACTCCATTTTCTTTGAAGCACAGATGGTAAAGGTAATTGTTTGTCCTCTATGTCATGGAAGAGTGTTAAATGAACAAATGTAAGTTTGAAAACTAATGTAAGAAAGATATTGCGAAGTGAAAAACCTGGAGAAAAATTCTTGGGGAAAATGAAAGTGAAATAAAAACCTATTTAGTTAGTGAAATATGTATTTTCGGTTTGTACGTTTTCCCACTGAACGCATTGTTGGTTGACATTTCCTTTTTATTTTAGATTTATTTCGCCGCACATTTTCCATGGAGTACTTTATAGGAATACTGGTGTCTGTTGTGCCATCCAGAGGCACACTGGTGATCTGTCAGTCCAGTGTTCTTTAGATTCATGGATTTTGTCACTTTCTGTTCACTGTTATGCATTTTTACTGGTGTCATTATGTCTCTCAAAAACAGATCTTTGGCTCTAGCACCTGAGATGAAGCCACCCTATTTGGTTTAACATATAATATATACAATTTGAGACCTATTATCAAAAAATAGTATAGTATTGTAGTCATAGGAATCACGGAGAAGAGCGTGGATAAAAAATTAGAGTCCCATCTTTTTTCCCCAATAGTGCTGGGACCACCAGTTTTAGACTGCTTGTGGCACAGCTGTGATTTGAGGTCAAGGCTTTATTTAATCGCCACCCCTGGGTTGTTTTTTGCCTGTAGCCTTTATACAGCTGATGCCATATTTATTCCTTATCAACAAGTTTTCCCTTTATAGTTCTCCCTTCATCAGATTCCTACAGGTCAGTGTTGGCAGGTGTGAAAAAAAAAACGTAACTCATAAAAGTGTAAGATTGTTTCGTGGCTCAATTATGCCATACATACAAATAGTTTCTAATCTAGGTATCCTGGCATCTGATAACATGCTTTCATAACATCCTGAGGCTCAAGGCGTGAGAGCACACACTGCACTTTGGGACATCATATTTTACACCAAACGAGGCATTTTACAAACAGTTTCACATTATAATAAAGTTTGTTTACTTACAAATTGTAAACTACTGCAGAAAGAATCATTTGCTTCACTGACACATAATGAAAAAACTGTCAATCAAACTGGGAGGTACCAAGAAACTTGATCCTGAACCATTTTCATGGCTTCTTAACACCATTTGCTTTCATTCTGTTAGAAATTAGTCAAAAACATTTGGAAATTACAATTTTTTTTCATTGTTTATTATTCCGTTATTTTGCACAAATATTGGCTGAGCTAATACTAAGTTAACTGATAGTGTTGTATATAGAATTACATTATAAAAAGTTATAAAAGTTTTTGGACACCCCAAAATTGCATCCAAGACATGGCTTATGGGTTATACACTTATTGGCGTTCACGTTTTCAAGGTGTCTGATGAAACTGAGGTCAAGGCTCTGTGCAAGCAAGCCAAATTCTCAAGCAAAGCTGTAAGTACAGCAGGGTAGTTCATGAACTCTCTGGTTGCCAAAACCTTACAGGACGCCCTTTTTTATTGAAATAGAACTAATGGAAATAGGACATATCTGAATTCCCCAGCAAGTAATGGGTGAGGGGTCCTATCTTTAAGACTATGTCCAGATCATGGCCTTCATCTTGAAAGCTGCTCTATTGGATCAAGGCCAAGTTTTCACAATGGGAAGGTGTTCATATAGCATATCAAAGAAAACCAGAATTGTCGCCATCAGATGTGCAATATCTCTTGTGGTTCAAAAGTATTTTGGTCAAACACCTTTGTTGATTGTCTTACGTAACTGAAGATAAAATTGAGGATTCTGATGCCCGGGGGAACGCAGCTGCCGAATCGTAGCAGAAATAGAAAAAGCACCAGTTTCACACAGCACTGTTTGCATGCCTTAACGTAGTGGTTGTTTGAAGAGCGCTACCTACGAAGAAACCTCAGTAATGCTTTTGGCAACCTTTGCGAAAAGTCCAAGACACAGCGCGAGACACGTCCTGTGATTTTTGACTCACCCTGTACTGTGACTGTTTGTCTATGGAGAATCCAGAGAACTGTGTTCTTTATAGTGTGAATGTGTTACAGTTGAATGTTGCCGAAATAGCAGAGCTCAGTTATTTAAAGGCGTATCAACAAACTTTCGACTAATATATTATGTTATCACCAGAGAGCTAGTTTGTAGAAATATGGTTGTAACTTGTAAGGAGAAGTAAGCAATAGCCCAGAATACAATCCGTCCAGAACCTGCTAGGATCTGATGTACTGTAGTTTAATCTATATTCAGTTGGATTTCAGTCTTCACTTAAGACATGATTAAAAGTGTCCTGTGGTACCTGGAAACAAAATGTAAGGAGATCATTGAAGTACTGGTGTAGGGCCTTCATGGATTGGTGTTGTTTATCCAGCACATTCTACAGAAGATTAATTGGAATGAGCTTTGAGGAATTTGGAAACCAAGTCAACACCTTTTCCATGTTTCTTTATATAAATATATATAAACTAGTCGAAGAAACCCTGTCTTACTGTGTATGTGTGTGTGTATGTGTGCGTGTGTATGTGTATATATATATGTGCAGTGTTATGGCTTATCAGTATAGGGATCGGTCCATGTTACTTGGAACAGACCAGTAATATATGTAAAAATAAAACCTTCTACAGATAGCACACTTATCTATATGGATCGAAATGAATCCCTGCCACAGAGCTCAGCTCAGCATTGCTAGTTGTGTCTGCTGCGAGCAACTAGCAAGCAAATCTCCTCAGCTGATGAACAGTTGGTATAATGGGTACCATGCCAGTGAAAATAATGTCTATTGCGGACTGAATCAGTGGGCACTGTGTCTAGCTTCTGTGTGGCAGGAGACTCAAGACCTAGCTGTTGGTTCAGCCTCAGTGTGTGTTTGGAATGCAAAATGAGGATTAGGAGCCCTTTTGAATTGAGGTTTGGCCCCACTGTCATCTGTGACAGATGGTCGAAAACAGTGAGTGCTAAGGAGAGAGATTCAAATCTGATTTTGAGGAATATGAAGAAGCTTCCTGGCAAAGAACTGAGAAAGGGAGGAAGGGAGAAAGACAGAGACAACTTATAGGATCTTGATTCAATTGGCAGAGCTAAAAATGACTGAAACCATGTACATTTCGGAAGAGACACACATCACAGGCAAAATTAATGTGCCATCACTGATACCCTGTTTAGGCTCGGTTCCTGCTTAGCTTCCTTTGCATCCCTCGCCTTCGGCAAACCCTTAATTAGCCTAAGCCGTTATAAAAATGAATTAATGAATGAATGTGGAACGTATGGCTCGTATTGAAAATTCTAGATGAATAATAACTAGGCGTGTAACAACCCCCTCTGCTCACGATACGATTCGACCTTAGATCATGATTTGATTGTTTATTATTAGTGATTTTTGCATTCAATAAAAATCAATCGTTTTTTATTTCTGTAGTGTAAACAGCAAAGTGCTTCATTGTAGCTTCGCCATATCTCAAATAAAACATTGAAACGCGTTCTTTTCACATTAAATTCACTATACATTTCAACAAAAAGACTCTTATTTGAAGGAGGCTCGCTGAGAATGGCATTGGCATCTGTGAGTATCACGTATGCTTCCGCCCTCTGGTGCTCAGAAAATGCAACTGCGTAGGAAACCATAACGACCAAGAACACAATCCAGCTCGACAATGCACATCGTTCCATTTTTGCATCCTGATGCATCATGTCACAGTGCATCGTTAAATCCCTAATAACAACCATTTGCATTTTGCAATTTTGATGCTAACATTCGTTAACAGCAGTTGCTTTATGAGTGACTCTTATTTAAAGAAAGATGACAAATGGGAAATGACAATGTCTTAATCGGCATGGACATAGTTGATGCCACATGATAACTAAAATGTAATTTAGTTCAACTGTCCCATAGGCATTCAAATGACTGGCAAATTGTGCAGAGGAAACGGACGACATGCAGTCTAATGGTAGACCTAAGAAAATGTGCCAATATGGTAGATACCTCTACTAAATTAACAGTA
Source organism: Parotocinclus haroldoi (assembly GCA_034779995.1). Lineage (NCBI taxonomy): Eukaryota > Metazoa > Chordata > Actinopteri > Siluriformes > Loricariidae > Parotocinclus > Parotocinclus haroldoi. The sequence goes on from JAUZST010005905.1 coordinate 14,003, forward strand.
ACTATTCTGTTAGTTTTCAAACTGACATTATCAGTTGTAATAATTTTTGGCACTTATTGGAGTATGCATCGGCAGCTGCAATCACCCCCACCCCCTAGCTCGACGCAGGGTTACAGCTAAGTCATACTAGTAACCTGGTAAAACCCTGAGAACCAAGCCCCAGGCCAGCTTAAGGCTTGTCGAAACATCTGCTTGGCCAAAATGAGTGCCTGCTAGGGTATTAATCATATGCTGTAATCACACAATTATGTTTGACATAAAACATGGTTAATCATGTCCTTGCATAAGAGTAGCAACAATTATCTGGGATTTAAGTGTTTAAATTACCACGTAGGGGCTCATTTTTAATGTATCTCTGAGCGATGGAGCAATTTACTGGGTCAAGACCTAACACAATTTCTGCAAAACTGATGGGTCAACTCCTGCAAAGACCAGTACATTACTGGGAAGCAGGAACTGAAGCCTTTTAAAACTGGTGCTTTATAACAGATGAAACAAGTGAATATCAATATCAAATGTGAGAACAATTTGATGATGAAAATGATTTGTAAGTCTGATTTTAAAAAACTGAAGAAGAAAATGTTCTGTTTTGAAAAAACAGGTATGCCCTGCTTAACGACCGCATTATGCTCTGTAAAACAGGCTGTTTCCTGAAATGGACACGACCACACATTACCGTGTCTTCTTATGCTACTGGCATGTAAATATAAAGAGTATTTTCAGAAGAAAACTGTGTGCTAATACTATTTCAACGTGGTAGAAATTCTGAAAACACAAGTCATTGGCAGGCAGTATTAGATACTGCTCACAAAAAGGAGGTAATGAAGCGGCGCCTATTTTTTGTGAGCAGTGTAGTTCCTCTCGCATATAGTAACCTCTCGCCATATCGCTGTTCACCTACCGCAGCTTCACTGTAGCGCAGATATTTCACTATATTGCGGGATTCTGTGGTATTTATGATTTAAAATGTAAAACAATATAAACATGTTAATGTAAACAAATAAACAGATGAATACGCAGTGAAAACGCAGTGCATGACACTACCGCTTGAGCTAGTTTACCCACATGAGAAAGGCGACCAAACAGAGCACTGTGTTCTGTATCCTGGGCGCTAATTGGCCCTATATATATATATATGTGTATGTGTGTATGTATATATATATATGTGTATGTGTGTATGTGTATATATATATATATATGTGTGTGTGTGTGTGT
>JAUZST010005906.1:0-15217 GCA_034779995.1 Parotocinclus haroldoi
AATATATATATATATATATATATATATTTATACACACACACAAACACAATGCAAGTTTGGATGTAGTATTAATACCTTAAACAGCTTACACAGGTTACAATGGCAAATTTAGTGTGACCTCCCCTTACGCCAGAGAAATAATAGCATTCACTTAGTACGGATTGGTCTTTTTGGAAGGGTAGCAGCCAATAAACCATTATTTTATTTACCTTATTTTATATATACTACATTATAAAGCTCACAAAGTTTGGAATGAAGATCAGTGGAGAAGCATACTATGGAGTAAGCCAAAAAAAAAAAGTTTTGGCAATATGTCATTAAATGGTATTAAGATATTAAACTCAACAGTGGGCTAAAACTTGCACATTACTGCAAATTTGATAGGGAGCAACCCAGGAAGATTTGGATCAAAGTCCCAGTCTGATGACTACTTGAGAAATTTGCACGTTCTCCCCAGGTCTGTGTGGATTTCCATTGCATAGGCCAATCCAAAGATTCCTCCCCATAGCACTCAACTGGATTGAGTGAGTGACTTAAGCAGGTAGTACAAGTGTGAAATGAGATACGCTGGAGAGGTGCGATATCTCCAATATAGAGACTAACTGCTATGAGACCAATCAGATAGCGAACATGACATGGATGTCAGTTTCACTATTAGGTTTCTGAGCAAAACAAGAATGGAATTTATTAAAAGGAAAATAACAGAAACGGGCTTCAATTTCAGTAAGTACTATCAAAATTCAAGTAAACAAAGATGAAAAAAAAAAAGCCCGGGTAGTGATTTAGTCCTTGTTGTGTGACGGTCGGTAAAAAACAAGGTGTCTGGGTATTAGTGTACAGAAACCTGGGAGGGGGGGCACGACAAGAAAGGGAAAATAAATGTCACAGGAATCTAAGGTACGGCTTTATTTCACTCAAGTAAACAACTATTCCATCATCATGTAGCAGGAAGAGCTGCAGAACATCTCACAAAACTACTGCTGAACGCAGAACCATAACCAGCACACACATTAACACAATTAATTCCTATCTTCTTTTCATTGACTGTTGCTTGATGCCATCGTTTTAATGCTTTGGTAAAATCCAAATAAGCTAGTGAGCTCTCAGGGGAGCAACACGGACTGAGCAGACTGGGAACATTTGAGATTTTTAAACACCACCCAGTCCTAGTTAGCACAAAAGAACGTCGCAAGAACAAGCGCCACTATCAAAGTCTTCATCTTTAGTGCTTTAGAGTAAACACCGACCTCTGCTTGAACTGCACAGAGTGGAACAAAAGCCAGGTGTTTTACAACTGTACACAGCTCAACTTTGCCTGACTCAGCACATCTGTCTGCAGGGGTTGTGTGGGCCAAATCACCACACAAAACGTCTAGGCAAATAACTCTGTGGACTGAATTGCCCTGTTGAGTGCTAAAGCCCAAGGCCCGCTTATTAAGGATAAAAAGAATAAGACGAGGAATATAAATAATTACACCAAGCTTTTGCGCCAAAACCGAACAAGATCGAAATGGAGATGGAAAAAAACAAAGGCTGTTCTACAGACGGTTCTTATCAGGATGCAGACTGCCGTAGTAGAACATGCTGACGCAAACAGTTCCTGTACCTGTCTGTGGAAGCGTCTCATTTCGCTCCGGCCCTGTCTGGCCTCGCTGCGCCCAGTCTCTTCCACGTCCATCCTTTCGGCGTTCTCCAGCTCCAACGCCTCCAGCTTCTCAATTACGTTTGAACGCCCACTGAGAAGGTGCAAAAGCAATTTGAACTGAGGTACAATGCTTTTTATGAGACCGCGTACGTACGGGAAAAATAACGTTTTAAAAAATACATTGGCCGTTTCTTATACAAACTCGGCGTGAAGCCGAAAATGCGTCCAAACGGGCTCGTTTTTAACCGTGAACATCGATTCTCAAAGGAAGGCCGACGTCTGAACTAATAAAAAAAAAAAAAAAGTGCCACTCAGTTAACCCGACACTTCTCTCATTTCCTATATCAATTTCTTTGTTTTTAGACTTCACACACCTAACGCATCCGAAATGAAAGCGTTTGGTGATAACGCTCAAATACCCAAAATACAAATCTTCTCTCCTTACACTCGGAAAGGAATTTAGTTTCCAGTGCAGCCTGGAAATATTAAAGCGCCTATTCTGAATTTTGACCTTATTTGGGGAATGCGCAGCACTGACGGTCATCCTTAAAAGGAAGCACACGAGTCAGTCCTCGAAGTATTTATGTCACATGACCGCTCACATCCTCATTGGCTGCTGGCTAAAAAGTGGCACGGTTCCCATAAACCCAAATTAGCCTAAACCCAAATGGAAGCCATCACTCGCTACTGGCCAGGTTCAGAGAGTTTCAGTTCTCTTGCTTCTGGAATAAATTGCATGAGAAGAGAAGCAAGAATGTGCCGCATAACGAAGCGGGAAGCATGTCGGCTTTCTTGAGGATTCTGACCTCTGGGCTGTGACAGAAGACATGGTGTCTTCCTCAAGAGAATTGTTTATTGCAAATGTGTTTACGTCGAACATTAATGGAAAAGCCCGGGGGAGTGGGAAACGACCCTCTTTAGCATCACTTCACATCAAAAGCGTGTTTAAACGGCCCGCGTGCAAAAAGACGCTTGTGTTCCAAATAAGGCAATGTAAAAAATATCAGGCTGGTTTCAAGAGACCGACATGGCAGAAGCTAACGGATGTCATTTATAATTAATAATTATCAAAAGGACAGCTAACCTGACGAACAACGCTAGAGCCCTAATCCCTGGTTAGGTATGCGCTATATAAAGAGAGACCATTTAGTTGACAACCGAAACCTCACATTTCCTCATCGTCGGCATGCGCCCGGTCTCAAACAAACCGGCGGGTGGCTGAGCCGTGTTTAAAGGTCCAAACACACAAACTACAGTTAGCAAAAGCAAAAGGCTGTGGCTGTGTTTGTGCTGCTTAGTGCTATATAAGAGTCATTCATAAATCTTTCATATTATATATTATTTCTAATATTTAGTAGGATTCTTTTGCAGGTCAAAACCTAGATGACATAGATGAAATAAGGTCCGGAAGGAAGACGTTCTCTCTCTAACCTCCTCTCAGGACTGAACACGGCATCTCTGTCCTGCCTCTCCCTGCGTTTCTCGGGCCTGCTGCGCCCCCGGAGAGGCACGTGGCAGTCTGTGCTGGCGTCCGAATCCAGCGAGCTGATGGAGCCGCTGATGTGGGAGCCGTTGGACAGCAGGCTGCTACCGGAGGGGAAAGGTTCGCTGTGGGCGGGTGACGGGCATCGCGGCACTCCTCCAGACATACCCGCCGTCGGGGACACCAGATCCCGTGGGGACTGAGAGACGTACGGTGGGAAGGAGAAGCCGCTCCGGTCCACCTCGTCCCCGTTAACAGAGCCTTGATCAGAACCACGGCTCACGGGCGCTTCCTCGGCTAAGGACAGAGAGATATCTGATTAATAAAGGCAATTTCAGTACTCATTAACTACTTAACGATTTCTACCCTGCTCTGGCACAGACAGATACACTAGAACCACAACCATTTCTTAAGAAGCCTGTCACCACAAGTCTAAGTGCATCCATACTTGCAGAAGGCAGCACTGAACCCTGGGGTGTTAGGTCTGTGGAGGGCCATGCCGACGACACCTCTGCTTCTCTGTTCTGCAGCTCTTCCTGCCACATGATGGAGCTGGAGTCTGGAACCTTCTCCGCCTCTGGGATGCCAGAACCAGTCATGGCTACCTTGGCTGGACCGGGCTCCTGAGAGAAATACATTTCCCTTAGCAGGCTGGAACTGCACGCAACATTCGCCCTAATAGCCCACGGGCTCCGTAATGAAATGATAAATAGCTCAGTTTCATATGGATCACCAGATGTTCTGCCATCACTGAGCTCACCTGAGACGTTGTTGGCTCCACCTTCCGCTTCTTCTTCTGATTTTGCTTGTTGGTCCTTGGGTAAACAATGAGCTGCTCACTCCACCTGGAAAATAACAAACGGTTACCTGCTGAAGCTCTAAACTGGTCCCGCATTTCTACTAAACTTGGTTGGTTTAATATAAGCGTTTGTGCCAATAAAGTCCAATAAAAGCCTTTAGGATAAATGAGTTAAGTTTTAACATCATGCTTTGCATTTAAGGATAACATACCAGGATTCTCCTATCCTAAAACTTTATATGCTTCACGTCTTTTATGTATTTGTAGGTCTCGTATATCCTGTTGTGCAGATTTTGGGATAAACAAAAACCATTTAACAATTGTACACAAAAAAACACCAGTATTATCACTAGAACCTATTAATTCAAATATTTTAACAAATACTACTGCTCTCAAATTTGACAAGTCCATATTTTTATTCCTTTCCATTTGGAAGCACTAAACCTAGATCTACATCAAATCTGAACGATTTGTTTGCTTCAACGTTCAACTTCAGAAAGACTTCTTTTCTTCCTCTTTTTAAACATCATTTTCCCTTCTCGGATGAACGTGTCTGCACTGAGTGGCGCAGGAGAGTGAAAGAAACGCTCATTTTTACTAACATCAAAATGTATTCAATTCTACAATTAACTATTTAAACTCCTTGTTTGACGCATCAAGGTCACATACTTTTAAAGTTCGCAAGCCAAACTTGAGTCTGAACGCGTTCGCCATCTGCCTCTGCTCCTACTTTTACATTTTATCATTCAAAAATTTTCACTCGGCGAGCCAGAAACCAAAAGACTGGTTTTGACCGTTTGGGGGTGGCATCTCCAGAAATTCAAATCCTACACCACCACCTGCTTGTGCGCGCATTTTAACCGACTCGGATTCATTCTAGACCCTTTTTTGGCATCTCAAGTCCAAGAATGTGGGACTGTCTGAGCTTAGTTTAAAAAAAAACAAAACAGTCATTTAGTCATATAAAATTGCCTGAATAAACGTGTCTGAAACCTTAAACCGTACAAAAATAGGACAGATTAGAAACAGTAAAAAGCTTTTCTGATTAAAGCCAATACCCCCAAATACGCAGCACAGGCAACAAACTGATTGTGGTATGCTTTGGTGCAAGGTCGGACATCATGAACAACAGTGAGCACTGTGCTGTTGTGACAATGCCACGCTACACAAATATTGAAGGGGGGTGGGGGTGGGGGTGGCTTCTTAATTATTTGAGTTTACCACACAACCTGAGGAAAACCCATTTACTCCCATTAAACAAACATACCCGTTGATAATTTCCTTGTTGTCTCCTCGGATGTAATATTCCTGATCAGGCGTGACGATGCACAGCGCGTTCTTCTGTCCGGTCTTGGGTTCGGCGTCGATCACATCCGTGCACAGGTTCATGTTGACCGTGCCTTGCGGTAGTGTGCTTGGCTGTGAAGTGAACCAGATGGAAAAGTTGCTTTTATGCCAAAGGTTCAGCTCAGAAAAGAAGCGTCTGTCAGTATTCTGGATCCGTTTAAAAGAAGGGAAACGGAACCTATAGTTTTCGAGATTTATACAATTAAGGACACGCATGGTAACGTTTAATCTTCCACGCATTATATCGAAATCGAACACAGGCAGATCTGATTAAAACAAATTTGAGCAAACACAGCAGAATAAACCAGTAACAAGAAATCTGTACATAAACATGCCCCGATCGGCAAAGCACGAAAACCGTGCCCAGATCCGATCACAAATAATAATCAGCATTGCAACCACATGTTCAACACTAGGATATATCAGACAGTAAAGTGAACAGCTGGTTCTCATAGTCGACGTGTTGGATGATGAAATGATCCAGTTGTTGTTTAAGAACTCCTAGACAACAAGCATGTGGGGCGCCCCCCCCGATTAGCAGCGGTTATCCAGACTGACTTCCACTGTCGCTGATGCCTTACAGTATAAAAACAAGTGTGGTTAAGGGCCTTTCCCAAGAGCCCAACAGGACCAGGCTGTTTTTATGACCTCGGCATGGGTTTCTACTAGACACGGAACAAACCATTCCAGTAGAGAAGGGGATGGATTTCAATTGATTGGCACATCAGCTGCATAGCTACGCAGTAGAGGCTTCTTAAATCCTCCTTATTAACTCACTGATCAGGAGGAGTCATGTTCGTGCTTGGCCAGCACATAGCAAGATGGGTTGGACAGTTCTGTTTTGACATGTTCCGTAGCTTCAGATGTGCCACTGTGTGAGAAGTTCTGTAAGATTGAAACGAACAGTTCCAACTGAGTGCGTTTCTGCGGCTTAATAATCTTATAACTGCAGAAAAATCTGATTTTGTCGGTAATCGGACCAAGTACACATGTACTTGAGTAATCGGATGATGGGAAAGCTCTGGATTTACACGACTCAGGAAATAGTTCATAAAGACTTCTACTCTACCACCAATTATCTCGGAGAAAAGATGTGAAAAACGAGTCTCCACAAACTCTTCCATAGCATACGAGTGCTGTGTCCGGTGTTGCCAGATCCCACAAGATTAAAAAAAAAAAAAGCAACCAAGTTTATGGAAATTAATCTCAAAGGCAGCAAAGACTAAGAATAAGCGGACCTGGCAACCGTATTACACTCTTGTGTCAGATGCGTGTGCATGTGCAGACTGAGAAAAGCGCTAGAAAAAATAAGATGGCTGTATATACTCTGAGAAATAAGTTTAAGGAGCTAAAATCCAGCTGTCTTTAGCGGATTTATTGATTAGATTTTTAGATTGGAGCGTGCCGTATACATGACGACGTGAAAAACGGGTTAAGTTTCCCTAAGCTGTTCCCACTTCTCCCCCGAGTGAGGTCCCTGACCATGCTTAAATGGCATCATCTCCCAGTTGTAAGTCGCTTTAGATAAAATGGCAACACGTTTAAGCTTGGACAGTGAACCCAGAGCCACGCTAAAGCTTCTGCTGTTAAAAGGCTCAGGACCAAGCGCCTCACCGTTTCTGCCGGAGACGTTATCAGACATTACATCGCGGCCAGACGATGTAAACCAGGTGCCGACCGCTCCTGCCTCCTTTTATGGCCGTTTTAATCAAATCTCACTTTGTTAAAAGCTGCCGATAAACCTGAGCGGCTGCCTAATATGGCAATTACAGCGTGTCACCGATTCGCCGGTTCTTTCACGGGAGCGCTTCTGGGAGGGGAAAATCCGGGTAACAAGACACCGGCGGGTCAAAAAGTGCATAATGGGGAATAGCATGTCACTCGGCACAAAGCGCTGGGAGAACAGACTGATGAGGTTTACAGAGACCCTGTTTATACGGGGATTGTATCTGAGCAGGGACATGCGGTGTGAAAATGTGAGAGCAAATGCACCCTTTTATAGGAGATTGAAATCGGACTGCTTATTTTACAGCGCTTCCACTGAACGTAAAAGTGAACAAGGGGTGCAGGGTTCCATAATGTTCGTTATTAGAGACTGAGAATCCATGATGGTTATGTTTGTATGGGTCTGGGTAGGAGGCTCGAGATTTTAAATAACAAAAGAACAAATCTTTGCGTCTTGGTTTCCTTAAGGACGAGTTCAGCCACAATAGATATCTAATGTTTACATGGCGGCTATATTCGGATTAACATAAGGAGTCTACGCAATACAAACTGATCGACACTGACAAGGGAGAAAAAAGAAAACACACACGCACACACGCACACCAGATCGTGCTGTGCTCATTTTACAGCAGATATGCCACAACTTGTACACATTCAATCAAACCTGAGAGAAAGAGAATGCAGTAACGGTAAGACGAACACCTCCCCCACAAACACCTCCGCAACTTCTCAAGCTAATAAAACAGCAGCGTTTAATTCAACACCTGGCCTTCAACTGCCTGAGAGGCAAGAAAGCTGCATGAACACGGCATTAAAAAAAAGCACAGAGACAGAGAGAGAGAGAAAGAGAGAGACACACACACAGACAGAGAGAGAGAGAGACACACACACAGACAGAGAGAGAGAGAGACACACACACAGACAGAGAGAGAGAGAGAAACACACACAGACAGAGAGAGAGAGAGAGACACAGACAGAGAGAGAGAGAGAGACAGACACACCACAGACACACCACAGACACACCACAGACACACCACAGACACACCACAGACACACCACAGACACACCACAGACACACAGCTATAGAAAGCAGGACTGGCTGAAAATCCACACTAGATAAAACCGGGACGAACCCTCTCTCCACTGTGAGACTCTCCCTGTGGTGCGTGGTTGTTCCTGTAGCCCCACACCGGCACCGAAACGGGCAGAGAGCGAGCCAGAGCCATGCCATGAGATATACGAGACGCAGCAGAATGACCCATAGCCAGGCCACGCACCGGGGCAGGTGCTTCCTCACTAAGAGAGCCTAAAACAAACAGGAATTAATAGAGTTAGGAAGGTAAGCATGCTTACCTTGACTCATTCGACCCTCTATAACATGGTTCATTATAAATGATAGCTAAGCGCTGTTTAACAACAGAGGTCCTAAATAAACACAAATAAACAAAATATAAATCTGTTCGTAAATAGCTGGTCACCTCAACAGGTAATTCATGCTGGAGATCCACAAGCAGAGAAGGAAATTCCTCATTAAAATTCCACACTCACCGTCAGTGCTCTCCTCTTCACCATCCGACTCGAAAAACGGCTCATAGTCATGTGACACCGAGTCCTCATCCATCGAGAACACACCTATAAAAATCGACACCAACATTTCGATCAAAACGAAAAAACCATCCACTGAACTACGCTAATCTCAGGGACAGTCTGTTTGTGCACTACAATCTGTTTGTGAAATCTGGGCCAAAGCAAATCTGTCAGATTCAGTAATAACACCTGTCTTATGCATGCAAATAATACTGTTTAGCTTTATCAATATGAATAAATTCATAATAAAAAAAAGAAAAAGCTAAATGACGATAGGAAGTGGAGCAGTTTATGTAAAATCATTAAAAGTTAATCCTGGTCATGTGATGTTTTTATATTGATATGAAGCATTTAAAAGAAAGAGAAAATGTCAATTGGAAGAATGTACACTTATTCTAAAAACAAATAACCTTAATTAAATAAAATACCGCTATAAATGTCATAGGTCATATACAGCATATCTTTCTTCATACCTTTTCCAACATAAATCAAAGGGATTTGGGATATTTAAAGATACAATCGAATCCGGTTAATGTGACCAGCCGCTTATTCGGACCAAATCCTAAAGTACCAAAACGAATCCCATTATATACATGTAATGCTATTCACTTATTTCAACCGAAATTCCACTTAATCGGACCAAAAAATGTGAGAGCGAATAAGAAAAAGAAGCCACAAGTCGCCACCTAGTGGATACAAAGTGGATCAGCGAGATATAGGAGGATTTTTGGGATCCCTGGGAGAATTTATGCTTTTACCAAAGGTCAGGAAATCCGAAAAGTTGTGTTAACAAGAGGAAAACCAGCGGGAGGTGACCACGCCCACCACTTTCTAGATTTTGTTCAAGTGCAGTCCGTCAAGAGAACACGTCAGATCACACTGGATAAGTTCTTCAAACGTTGACTGGAATTTAGTAAGAACTTGCTATTTTTTACAGTATTATGCTTCACATGCTGAGTATCTATACATTGTGTTGTAGATCGTTTAAAAAAAACTTGTTTGCAAATTTATTTTTTAATGAACAAAGTTTGTAAGCAACAGCATTTCTTGTTTGTACGTTCGCTATACGTGTAAATCACACAAAGGTTTAATAAACATTTAATATGTTAGATAAATTATAGCACGTCCTGTATTGTAACATAGGGCATATTCAAAGGTGTTCAAACTGAGCATGATAACAGGGTCTCGTTTTCGATTTAAAACCGTGCTGTGTGATTTCAATTTCAGGTTATTATTTTAATTAGAAATTGTACAAGCAACTGTGCACCACTTTGCAATGTTTACACTTCAGTCACAAAAAGGAACGTCCTTTATTGAATGTAATTGTAACAATCGCAAGAAAAATGAAGTTATGAATGTTATAATGTTAGACCCCCGAGCTAATTATAATTAAATAACAATTCAAAATACAAAGATTTGTTCAAAACAGACCAAACCTGGTTGGATTGGGAAAGTGTTGAGATGCCATTTCTACCTGCAGTGTGAACTCTGATTAGGTCCAAATCTTACCTGTTGACTCGTTCAGATTGCGCCTGCGTCCGTCCAGATCATCGTCCTCTCCATCTTCATCCTCTTCTTCCAGGTTGACGATGCCGGCCCTCTCTCTGCCTTTCTCCATCGCCTCAAGGGTGGCTCGGTCTCTCTCCCCGTGTCCCTGCTGAGCCGTGGGCTGACTGATCACAGCAGTCTGGCTGTAGATTGAGGGGTAGCTCTGAGAGTACAGTCTCAAACCAGGACTGACGGACCCCGAACCACCATCTCCGACCGAGACCTGTATAAACACCATGGATCTGAAGTCTGATGGTGCATAAGAAGCATCAAAACATTTAATGCAGACAATTTATAACGCGCAAACCTACCGTCCTATCCGAGGGGATATCCACGCCCAGTTTGGCCATGCCCTCTCCGGTCACAGGGCGGGTCTGTCTCTGAGCCGTCAGCACTGTGGTGGAGTGGAGCACGGCGATGTCGTCCAGGTAGCGACGAGACGCCTCCGCCAGCGTCCCCTGACCCCATACGTGGTAGGTGAAGTCCCACTTCTTGCCTCCCGCATGGTGAGCTCCGCCCCTTTCATGTTTTTTGCTGCTTTCCCCATCCGCACCGGACAGCAGGAACTTCTTACATGCGGTCAGGATAGCGAGGTCGCAGCCAGATTTCTGAGTGTAGGCCTCCGCCGCTGCCAGTAACGCCAGCCAGCTCTCCTGGTGGTTGTCAGGGATGTCCAGGTCGGATGTTTTGGCGATGGAGGCCATGATGAATTTCTTATGCTGTTAAAACGTTCTTAATGCATTAAACAGGACCCAGGGCTCAGCGATGAACTGGGTTTGGTGGTTGAGTGTTGTTTAGCTTATCTTTGGTAACAAGTCAGTGCAAATGCAGCTCTGAGGCACAAGTGGTTGGCTGTGTTTTTTGTACTTGGAGAAACTAGGGGAGAGACGGGAGGACGTTGCTCAGTCAAGTTTACTAGGAGAAAGCAGAAAAGATAAACCAAGAGGCGTCTTCAGTTTCATTAAAACGCAGCAATTAAACATTTTAAGCCAGTCATAGTAACGGTTTGGATTGATACGGAGAAACTTCTCTACAACCATTTCTGCAAGATTGCATAACAGTCACTGGCAACTTTATTAGTTACACCTTGTTACTACCAGGTTTGTTCCAGTTTTGCCTTCAGAGCATCCTTAATTCTTCATGGCATAAATTCAAAAACATCCTGGAAACCTTCCTCTGAGATTGTGATCCGTATGTCCATGATGGCATCGCTGCAGATTTGTCGGCTGCACATCCATGATGAGAATCTCCCGTTCTGTTACATCCCAAAGCTGTATTCTTTATCAGATTGTGATCTGGTGACAGTGGATCCGTTTGATTTCAGTGATATTCATGATCAGGTTCAGTTTGATTTGAGCTTTGTTTCATCGGGTGTTATCCTGCTGGAAATAGAAATCAGAAAATGGTGCACTGGGTTTAAAAAGGGGTGCACACGGTCAGCAACAATACTTGGGTAGAAAACGTTTTTCCCAATCTACAATCATACTAATCATACTAATTTGGTGAGCACATGTGAACCATAGTTGCCTTGAAAACCTCAGTGTCCTCCTCTTAGCTGACGGGGTGTGTCACCCGGTGTGATGTTCTGCTGCAGCCCATCTGCATCAAGATTCGATGTGTTGTTTGTTCGCAGATGTTCTTCTGAAAACCTTGGTTGTAACGAGTAATTATTTGAGTTACTCTCATCTTTCTATCAACTGTCTGCATTCTCCTTTGCCCTCTGGCATCAGCGTGGCATTTTGACCCTCCCCAGTCAAACCCAGTTTGATTTGTGTGAAAATCTCAGGAGATCAGCAGTTCCTGAAATACTCAGACCAACAACCATGGCATGTTTAACGTCTCTTATACGACTTTCTTCCCCATTCTGATGCTCAGTTTGCTTCTGCAGATCATCTTTATCTTGTCTGCATACCTGTAAATGTACTGAGCTGCTGCCATGTGATCGGTTGATTCGATGTGTTGAAAGGTGTAACTAATAAAGTGGCCAGTACATGTATACCCAAAAGTGCAGATCTACCGTCTATAAAACATAACGCATTACCGGTATTATTCATTCAGGCTCTGCTGTGACGCTGCTGCTTTTCTCAAGTTTAACAAAAGACTGGTAACGCAGTACGGCAGTCATGAACAGATCTATTTATTAAATTCGCATTTGCCAGCTTTGCATTTTATTTCTGCACCTCCAGCCCACGCAACTGCAGAAACAAGCATTCCCCGAAAACAACAAATTCAATAAAACAGGAGTCCTGGCACTTTTCCACCACTGCACTGAGATCACTTCTAGAAAAAAAAATCCTTTTTAACAAATGCATATGAACATGCTTGTAAAAAATGTCAACGTTTTCTTTACCACTTGCACTGGTAAATGTTCTGTGGCTGGAAACCCTGTATGAAATGCGCAAAAATACCCTTTTAGCACCACATGAAACCATAAAGAAAAAAATCCGTTGTCACCATTCCTGCAGCCAAAAACCCATTTCAACATAAAATATGTACAAAACTAGCTGTACAGACACAGCGTTGTTAACTGCACAAGTACTGTTGTGGTCCAGTGGTCTAATACCCTACACCAGGGGTCGGGAACCTATGGCTTGCGAGCCAGATGTGGCTCTTTTGATGGCAGACAAATCTTTAATAATAAAAATAACGTTAACAATATAAAACATTCATGTATTTCAAACCATTTGTTTCCTACCGCTCACTTCCATGATTGTGAGTGGCTGGAGCCAATCACAGCTGGCCTCCAGAACAACACCACATTTTTATTGGATAATGCGTAACATACACGGGTGTGAGGTCAAGAAGTGAACTTCCTCCTTTTAAACAAGTAGTCAGCTTGCTAATTGCAGAAACCCTTTTAGCAAAGGAGAAGGCTAAAATAAAAAAGATGAGGAGTATCGTACTTTTCAGCAGGAATGGACAGAGGAATTCGCCTTTGTGGAGAGAGCAGGTTCTGCAGTGTGTCTAATATCCAATGATAAAACTGCATCGATGAAACGATCAAATATAAAGCTGAAAGCAGGAATAAAGCAGGTCAAGAGCTACTGTTCAGAGTGCAAGCTAGTCAGCAGGGTCCGTGTTTGGACCAAACAAGGTGACTGGAATTCAACTGGCTTTGCTGGTGCTTCAGCAATTAAGAAATGAAAAATCATTCACAGAAGGAGAGTATGCCAAAACAGTCATGCTTGGTGCTTCCAATGAATTGTTTGACGACTTGCCTCTGTCGGCAAGAACTGTTCACAATTGTACCGTGTTTGGCTCTACGTATGCATGCTTTCTCACATCTAAAGAACATTAAGACCAACCTTTGATCACATTTAACGGATGGACGTCTCCACGCCTGCAAAATCATGCCATCAAGCAAAACCATGCAGCAGCAGCAGTTGTATTAATGGTAAGAAGTACTTTATTCATCGTTGGTTAGCAGCAGCCCTACAACTGCTGTGACTCAATCCTGCAACAACGTCCCCTATCCGGCCATGCACTGTACTGAGACTGTGGTGGCCTAGTGGTTAAGGTACTGGACTTATGCACCAGAAGGTCCTGGGTTCAAATCCCACCTCTGCCACAGTAGGGTCCCTGAGCAAGGTCCTTAATCCACAATTGCTTGAATTGTAGGACTGTATGAATTGTAAGTCGCTCTGGATAAGGGCGTCTGCTAAATGTTCTGTTCTTTTTAAAACATGGCTTCATTATTCAGAAAAAATATGTCTGTTATTCGGGTGCATTATTCGGGTGATTAAACCAGGGTTTGACAAGCTATTCATCTCTACTTCTGCATATTAATCACATCAGTGTTTGGAATCACACACACTCCTTTAGATTAGTGCACTGCACACTTCAGCGTTTGTGCCCCGTTTCTGTACTTGTTGATTCAATAAATCGCATCGCACCATCTTTTAGTATTGAATAAACCATATAAAATCCGTACACACCTATGCACCTCAAAGTGATTTACACACTGCGGTGGTAAACTCTGGTAAGCGTCTGCTAAATGTTCTGTTCTTTTTGAAACATGGCACATCTTCGTTAGTCAGAAAGAAATATGCCTTTGTTACATAAGTGCATTGATTAAACCAGGGTTTGACAAGCTATTCATCTTATTTAAACTCTCGCGCTGCACCTTTCATGGTAATGTGCCTCGCTGAACGCCTTTAACATCAGACTGAATTCAGCTTTGGGAGGACACGAAATCCCTTTGAGCGTCATTTCTGTTGAACCTGGGTTTGCACACCCAGACTCGTGCAACTGCAAAAATCTGTTTTCTCTCTGCACAGCAAATCCACTGTGTAATCCGTGCTCGTGTTGTTCTCGCGCTTGCAGTGCAAACTGAACCGCATAACACTCGCTTCTGCATATTAATCACATCAGTGTTTGGAATCACACACGCTCCTTTAGATCAGTGCACTGCACACTTCAGCGTTTAAGCTCCCGTTGCTGTACTTGTTGATTCAATAAATCGCATCGCACTATCTTTTAGTATTAAATAAACCATATAAAATCCGTACACACTTATGCACCTCAAAGTGATTTACACACTGCGGTGGTAAACTGGATTCATTCTGCGTGCATTAAAACAAAAACGTGCAGGATTGAGAAGCTCTGGCCTGCTGCATTCATCCAGGTAGCGCTCGTGTTTTCAACAACACAACAAGCTTTTATTGCTTACGGGGTGTTGTCATTTGCACAACAAAAGCCTACACGGTGGTACAAAGTTTTCCTTCTTAGTACAAATCAGTACTCTATATAGTTACGCTTAAATAATAAAAAAAACACCTAAGCAGGCTAACGGTTGCTGGCTATGCTAAGCTAAGTGGTCTCATGCGCTTCGTAACAAATTGCTTTAAAACGAGAGACACGCGCATTTGATTATTTTTATCTCAAATTAACAAAGTCAGCTTACCTACAAAATGGATAATCTCCCACTTGGTGCTTTTAATTCAAACTTTCTGCTCTAAATTGTTTTTATTCTTTGTCAAAAAAGGGAAAAAAAATGTTGTTCACTCACTCTCTCCCCTAGTCTAAAACTGAATCAGTAAAAGAGTCGATTCTCTCACTTCATATATTAGGAAATTAGAGTCGA
>JAUZST010005907.1:0-15217 GCA_034779995.1 Parotocinclus haroldoi
GTCTTTGGACTGTGGGAGGAAACCGGAGTACCTGGAGTAAACCCACGCAGACACGGGGAGGACATGCAGACTCCACATAGCAAGGCCCCAAGCCGCTCCACCCTGGGATTGAACTCGGTACCTTCTTGCTGTGAGGCAGCGAGCCGCCGTACTGCCCTCCAGAAATAACGATTACTGTTGCCAAGTAGTACTACAACTAATCCTAACCTCAGTAACCTAATATATATTATATTTCTGGAAAGAAAGTTAGTGTCTGTTAAATACACACACGAGGAGAACATGCAAACTTCAAAGAGAGCCGTGATCTGTACTGAGGAACTCTGCATCTGTGAGGCAAACGCGTTAACCTCTTGCGCCACCGTGCTGCCGAAAGTGGAAATTTCCTTAGTAATGCAACCTTTCTGAAATATTATTGAATTTTATTTCACAAGTTCCATTGTGGTAAAGTGTATCAAAACCAACTGTTGTATTGCACATTTTAAGCGACTCCTTTCACAAAATTTGCACTGCCTTTTCTACAGCCATGTCAGATCTGATTAATCAGACCTAAAAAAGAGACAGCTCAAATGTATTTGCACAAATGTTGAAGAAGCTGTCAGTTTGTGTTTTTGCCAGTCAGGCGACAGGAAGCATAATTATGATAGCGAGAATAAGAAATTGGTCGAAGCCCAGTCCAATTCTGGTTCATGTATGCAAGTCAATTATTTAGTAAAAGATGCTCCTATTGGGACACTGAACTTTGTTGACTGCTTGTAATTAAACAATGATTAATCAAAACATTACAAAATGCAGTGTGTGTGTGTGTGTGTGTTTATCTGTAGGTTTGCGTACACTTTGCTTTGCTGTGGCCGAGGTATCAGAGTCATTATATCAGCAGTGGCAGGAAGTACATCATCGAGCTTGCACCTCTCTACAGAACAGAGCGCTTAAGATGGAAGAAAGCTATGAGCTCATTGAGAAGGTCAGCTCACACATAATCCCATGATACCCTGTATCAGCTTTCTTTATTAAACTGCAGATAACGTTATAATCATTTCAAGTGATGTTCAAAGTAACAGAACAGTAAAGCACCAGTTAAAAAGAAATGAAGCACTAAAACTAACAAAGACATGGATGATTAAAACATGTAATAATTTGAGTAGCATGACAGCTCATTCAAAACAATTTAGTACAATAATCGGCCCAGGCCTAATATAGCATAACCTTATAACTTACAGAACAGCAGCTTAGTGTAATGATTGAGCTTGTTTCTCAGAGTATAAATAAGAGTGAAGCTTGGTTAGAGTGAACACAGAATGTGCAGGGTTTAAACATAAAAGTCGGTGTGTAACAGGGGAAATGGGATGCATATTCATTTCTCAGTGAGACGCTGTCTTTTAATTACAATGGACTAAAGACGTTTTGTTACTTTTTTAATTTAAAGTACAGCATTTTGTTTGCGATTTTAAACCTCTCTAATTGCAGGGGACCTTTTTTCATTTAAAAAAAATCTACAAGGAAATGTGAATTGTTTACAATTAGAATAACACATGAATGCATTTAATAAAAAATATAAGTAAAATATTAATATCAAACATGAATGTCAAAGATAACTGGTTCGCAAATTCATATTCTCATGATTGTCAGTTTTACATTCAGTAAAAGGCACTCGTTTTTTTTAGTGGCATTAAGTCAGGTTTTTGTCGAAATTGTTGGTAGAGTGCATCGTCACACCACAAATGTACAGCTTTTTTTCTTTATTTTAGCACACCGAATATAGTTTCAACTAATGCAGCATCTGAGATGAGCTAAGAATATTGTTACGAAAGCTTAGTCAGTGCTGAATATATGTCAGTGCCAAACTTGTCAATTGTTCATGGAGTTAAATGGTCTTAGTCTATGGTGTACGTTCCAGCCAATATGTAATTACACAGAGTGGCCAGCAGAGAAGGCTGTTGTCCTACCTGAATGAAGAATAATTGTCATTTATCGTCAACATAGTTAAAGCCATATTCAGACTGTGGTAAAGCCTAATGATTATTATGAAAGTCAGTCGACTAACTAATTTCATACTGAGCGCTTTTCTTTAAAGCAGAACTAACCCCGTGATGTGTTTAGTACTTTATAGAGTGGGACTCCCATTATCTCCCTCTAAGGGCTAACTCCAAGTTTTGCTCATAAGTTTGACTTCTTTATAAAGACTGTAGTTTGTCAAAAGCTTTTGGAGGAAAAAAAAACCTTTCCTGCTCAATTTTTTTCTCTTTCTCTCTCTCTCTCGCTCGCTCGCTCTCTCTCTCTCTCTCTCTCTCGCTTTATTGTGTTTTCTCTCTTTCTTTACATATAGCAACAGTCAAGTCTTTGCGGTCAGAGCTTGACTGTAATTCTCTTAAGGAATTCCCATGTTCTTCTCCATGATCCCACATCCTCACCCAGCTTTGAGGGTATTTAGGGAGGTAAACAGTCCTGCTGCTCCAGTCTGAGAAAGCAATCTGTTCCACTGTTTTACTTCAAGACACTCTACAGGAACATGTTTAGTAATGATGGGACTGAGATTGAGATCTTATAAATCGTAATGCCCGTAAATAGCTGCTACTATGTTCTTAAGGTGAACTAGACTACTCTTTTAACTACGGGTATAAGCCTTTTAACGACCACCTGATCAGCAACACTTTGCTTTAACGCCAGTGTATTTAAAATTGTAACAAATAACGAAACGAAATGCAAATCTGTCTTTTAATTCTGGACGTTGCAGCTGTAAACATTTGGTCACCTCAACAGTTAATCAGTTCTGTGGCTCCACAAGCAGACGTGGGAGTTAAGCACAAGTCCGTTATTTATTTGCGTGTGTCTGTACCCGTCTTTTACTGGTCTGTACCGGTCTGTTGCTTGCTCAATAGCTCACATTTGAACTAAAGTTGATGTGTGCAGATATTTTTTTGGGGTGTTATTTGTGTTTGGGTCGATGATTTAAATGGTATTAAATGATGCATACCTGTATACAATGGCTATTCAGTTACTACACAATTGTGTACTCAGTTCTGTGTATTGCAGTTCTAGCCATTAAAAAAAGGAAATGATGCTCAAGACAACCTTACCAGATGAATTGGACTTTCCAGAACAGTTTTGTGTGAAAATAGATTTGACTGTGCATACTATAACTATATTTTGCTTAACTAAACTAAAGATTGATATTTATACTTTATACTCTGTTTATATTTAGTTAATGTTATTGATCACATATTTGCTGCTCGACAGTGTCACAAATTAATGGGGTGTGTCAGAAATGGTTCTAGTTACTATAGTAAACTATTCTCTAATACTAATATATTATATTATACTATATATAATTTGTCATTTAACACCGAGTTAATTATTAGTTATTAATTATTTAATTTAGGTCATTCTGGTAATGCCCACCATCAGAGAAGTTCACAGTGAACTGTTGTGATGCGGCTCTCAAGACGCTATTGAATTATTGAAAAATAATAAATTCATTTTGTTTATAGTTCCCTCATATATGGTACTGTTCTATTTTAATGGTTAAACTATTTGGCTTTATCAAATACGAGCAAGCAAAAATGTGATGGATCACTATTCACAGGCAGCCCTAATTTCTACATTTACTAACCAAGAAAAGTTGCAAAAACAAGGCTAACTCTATTTTCCCCAAAATGAAATATCACGACAGAATTTCATGAGAATATGACCAAGTTTTGAAATGCGAGAGCCATTTTATGTAGTTTAATGTGGTATTTTATTGGTAAAACAAACATATATTCCGACAGCCTTTTTACCAACGAGTTTGATTTTTATTATGTTTGTCAGACTTGGACTCCTGCGGTTCTATAAGAAGAGCAGTAGTACAGGAAATTAGAAAATTCCTTTATGGGCATACTTGGCTTCATGTATATGCTGTTAAATATGGTCCTATGTGGGTTGACAGATGCTATCATTCAAAAAGTTGTGCTGCGTTTGGCTCTTGTTTTTGATGGTCGCTTTCAGACAGAATATTATTCGAATATAGCTCTAAACTTGATGCTATGCATTAGGTCATGCTGAAAGTTTAATTTCCTCTTGAAGCTGTGTAAATAGCACTTTGACTACATGGAGAGTGTGTCTTATTTCGGAGTCTCTAGGGCAAACCTAACACATAAATAATGTATGTGGTGAACTGACTTGTGCTTTTTAATCTGTTCCATAGAATCTGCAGCTGCTGGGGGCCACAGCAATCGAGGACAAGCTCCAGGACCATGTTCCTGAGACCATAGAGACTCTGGTAAAAGCTGATATTAAGATCTGGATTCTGACTGGTGATAAGCAGGAGACCGCCATCAATATAGGTAAGTCTAGGCAAGGGAGTGCTGATGTAATGGGTGCCTCCATCCGTCCCTTCAGTCCTCCCTTCAGACTTCACTCTCTTCGATGTGGCTTGTGTGGTTGACCTAAACAGCCATCTGTTGTGAGTCTTCCTTCAAACAGCCAGCAGCACAGGAGCAGAGTAAACAGTGTGTGCTCTGTGGCCACCTAGCAGCCCAGCCCACAATCAGGCCTTTGTGATGAGCAGCTGCCTGCTGCGGCTCTCTCACATGACACACTTCATCCCAGTGTGCTGCGCTCGAGTGCTTTTTCAGCTTCTCTGCTCACCTGAACTTTGAGAAACAGCCACCTGAAAAGTTACTCCACTGTACCTTTTAAGCATGGATATGGTTTTATACACTGCTCACAAAAATTAGGAGATAATTCAGTGTAGTTATAAATTGTACTCTTCACAAGGGAAATTCTCTTTCACCTGAGTTTACTGCGTGCAAATAATGAAACTTGTGTTTGCATACACGCATACATTTGTCAAACAAGGAAACAGTTAAGAGGCTATTCTTTACTAAAAGGCAGTTTGAGGGCTTGTACATCCTTTTAAATGTGGCTACGCTGTGTGTATAGTTCTCGAAAGAGCTGCGTTACACTTGAACTCACCCCATAAATAGGGATACATTTGGCACTGTTAATAAAGTTTAACTTTAATAAATTTACCAGCCTCTTTGGTGCATGGAGATAATTAACTTTGAATGATATACTCCACATAGGTGTCCCATTTTCTTCACTCAGACTGACTGTTCTCCCACAGCTTAGTACTTAGCCTTAAATAAATGAAGTGATATCTTACTGTGAGGTCAGATCCACTTTTCTCTGGTGCATTTATGCCGATGGCCAGAGGTGTGAAAGCCAAAGCAAGCAAATCAGTGGAAGCTTTTTTATTTTTTTGCTTCTCCTGGCTAATTGTGTCTGATTTCTGGCTGGTTGATTATAGCTTCAAAAGCTCTGTGGTTAGCAAGCTTGACTGATTCTCTGTCTAGGTCGAGACTGCCTTCTTTGCCTACTGAATTTTGGGAGAAGCCTTGTAATGAACAGTCCAAAAAAAAGACTTTTCCTATGCTTCTGCTGGTATGTTGCTCTTGGCCTGGGTGCTTTTCTAGCCCTCTTAGACTTGCAAGTGCAAGCAAGGAGCTTTCAGCCAAGCCAAACCAAATCGCTTTCTTTGCCCTCTACTACTCCAGTGCTTTGCAAATTAGAAAAGTTTAAACCTTTCTGCTGTACAGAGCCTGCTAATGGGACTGGTATAACCATATTTACATTCCCTCTTCTTCTGCTTATACAGGGAAGATGCTGTGCAGAAAAAGGATCCCACAAAATCTCATGGTCGCTCCGAGGATGGTATCATTTACTTCACACCATGTGGTGTGAAAATAGTGTTAGATGTTCAAGAGAGGAAGGGGGAGCTGGCCATGGGTAAACACATTAAGGTTAATGCTGATTCCAGGGTTGTTACTGGGTGGGCGTTCTTCCCACACAGTTCAAAACTGCAATGGTTTTAACAACTTAGCACTTAAAAAGCCAGGTCAACAGGAGCAGGATTGCCAAATCTGCTTAATGTTGATTTGAGCACAGAAGAAAACACACACACACACACTGCTTTAAACACATTTATTTCTCCAGTTTACCTTAGCACACACCTCGTATTTGCAAGAGGGCAGTATATGATCTAGAGTGGTTCAGCAGCACAAACCAGAACCCTGCTGCTGAGTTCTGCTGCCACTCTGCTAGCCCAGCTCTGAGGAAAAATTTGCCTTGCATTTTGAGGCCTGGCAGGACATACCAATTGTCGGGTTTCCAGATTGTAATCTCTCTGGCAGTGCAGGTTCCGAAAGCATTTCCCCCCCCCATGTTTTTTCCTGGGTGGGACATGGGTTGTTGTATTGCATAAGCCTTCTGCCACATTAAATTGGTAAGCTTATTTTAGTATTGCAGAATTTCTGGCAATATATTGTTGTTATGGAGCCTTAATCTCAGAATGAAGTGTATGAGGAAAAACTAAATATCAAATCATTCCCAAGCAAGGGCAGGTTTTGTTATCCTGCTAATAGGCAGCTGCCATTAATGAGTACCATTGCCATGAAGGGATGTACACTTGGTCTGCAACAATGGAGGAACTTTTTCTTCTGTACACACTGCATGCCATGTAGAATGCCATGCATATGGGCATTTTTAGCTCCTACTCTAAGCATGGCTTAGACTTTTTTTCACTGCATAGCAACCCTAAGTGATAAAAGTATGCTTTCATTAATGTGTTGCAAATGTATTGACACGAATTTAGTGATTGATCCATGCAAGCGCCTCTGCTAAGCTCAATCACAAATAGCCTTATACACCAGCAGCCATATAAACAGATCTTCATGCTTAATAAAAAAACCAAAACAAAACATACAAATTGATTGACAGTAATGTCCAGGCTCTACAGGGCCAAGAGGAGATTCAACATGATTTTGAATCATATATGTAAAATTTGTGTGACTTATGTCACCTGGGTCCTGGTGCGAATGCAGACCGAAAAATACCTGGAATGAATTTATTTCTTGAGGATGCTCCGTTGGGTATAGCTCTTCCCAAATTAGTGTGTAGAACTGTTTGCTGCAAATGGTCCCCATGTTTAGGCAGGTGGTGTGTGTAAAAGTAATTTACACATGACTCAAGGTTAGACCGCACATCTCACAGTCACTGTCACTCACTTTACCATTCAGTGCTGTTAATATTATGCCTGATTGTTGTATGCTTTTGGGAATACAAAACATTGAGCAAGGGTGAAAACTAATGACATAATACAGGGAAGTCAGGTATTACTTTTCCTGTATTTGAGTGTGTGTGTGTTGGAGAAAGCCAAAAGAATGTCTTTATACCACAATTTCAGCTTCCAGTTGTGTGGTGGAGGAGCCTGCATGTAATGGGCAGCCATATTCAGGAAGTCTTTAAAGCCACAGTCAGCAAGTATGCAGTACTTTTATAGGGCCAGGTGGCTGATTCTCATTCTTGATGGCACACTCACTGAGCGCTTTATTATCAGCATCTGCACATCTACTCATTCTTGCAGTCAGTTAATGTTCACACCCAGCATCAGAATAGTTGTGGGTGGGTCTCGGTGATTTGGACCGTGGCATTGATGTTGGTGCCAGATGGGCTAACTAACATGCAAAACATATTGAGCCTTGAGGTGGATGTGATGCAACAGCCAAAAACCAGAACGCTTAGGTTGCAGTGGGCAAAGGCTTAGCACAACTGGACAGCTGAAGACATCAGAAATAATTGATTAACCTGACCCTCCTTGTGTCAGCCACCCACTGCTGCACAGTCTATTTGATTATTGTTGCAGACTGTGTTCATCCCTTTATGGGCACAATTTACCAGTCATCTAATTGCTACGCCCAACATAATAATGCAACATGTCAGAAAACACGGGTCATCTCATACTGGTTTCGCGAGCTCAGTGTTCTTCCCAGTCAGTGGAACACCTTTAGAATGTGGTCAAACAGGAGATTAGCACCATGAGAGTGTACCTGAAAAATCTGCTGGAAATGTGTAATGATTGTCGATATGGATTAGAATTTCAAGTGTCTCTTTGCTGCAACATCTATGCAACTGGCAATTAAGGATTTAATGTTGAGTTGTGCTATTGTTAACAGATTCATAATATAAAGCAGACATTTCTGGATTACTTAACGTTCATGGCATTTAGCATTTATTTAGCTAATACAGTCTAACATTTCTACCAGTGGTGGGACCCAATTGTGGCAGTTTTGCAGATGCTTTGCAGATGTGGGATTTGAACCCTGGACCATCAGGTCTATTAGATCCAGAGTCCAGTACCTTAACCGCTAGGCTACCACAGTCTACGTAGATTCACTGAAAATAAACAGTGACAGTACATTGGTTTGAACTGAAAACCCCAGTGACTCTCTGTGTGACCCATCAGTCACTAAATGTCAACTTATCTTTCTTTAGTTACCCAGAAGTCACATTTATGGGCTGCAAGTTGCACTGTAATGCCAAAAGAGAGAGCCAAGACTTAATGTCCAACATCATAAGCCATACTAACACTCATACTTTGGGTGTAATTATTGAGTTTCCCAAACCTGTCAATGTTGTGAGTGCTGGACCGTAATAACATGACAGTTATTGGATATTGTAATGTTAGTGATTCATCCTAAAAAGGTGCGATGTGCGTTTTTTCTTGCCAAGAACTTTGTTTGTGTATTGCTATTTACATTTATGGTATTTAGCAGATACCCTTATCCAGAGCGACTATATATAGTCTATATAATCTTACAATCCAAGCAATTGTGGGTTAAGGGTCTTGCTCAGGGACCCAACAGTGGCAGCTTGGCAGAGGTGGGATTTGAACCCTGGACCTTCTGGTCCGTAGTCCAGAGTCTTATCCACTAGGTCACCACAGTGCCGTTGCTGCAGACTCTGAATTTGACAGTTATTGTTGACTTTATGTTGATTTGATGTTGAAGGGCTGGAAAATGAAACTCATGTTTTCTCTTCTTTTGTAGGACACTCCTGCAAGCTGCTTACGAAGAACATGGGCCTGCTGGTGATTAATGAGGAGACCCTAGATGTAAGGCTGAGTACACAGCACAGTACATTTGCTGTTTGCAGTGAAAGCTACTGGGAATTCTAGCTTGATCCATTTCAGTGCATGAGAAGATGGAAACTGTAGACAGCTGGATGCTGCATTTGGGGTTACGAACCTTTGTGACCCAATTCACAGTTCCATGGAAATTGCTGTTAGGCTCTTCAGAGTGGCTTAATATCCCAGCGGGGTCATTAATGTGAGGTTCTCTTCTTCATTCTTCATCTGCCTCACTCTTTTTCTCAATGCTGCCACTGTAACAGCACTGCAGGTGGGGTTTTATCTGTCTCCACAGAGTGCAAGATGGACAGGCAAAAAAACTGGAGGAAAGGGCCCGAGTAAGATGGCTAATCATCCTACAATAGAGTAAGGAGAAATGCAACTGTGCTGGCAAGTAACTCTCAGCATGGTGCTGTTTATGAGCGAGTTCATGCACTGAAAGCAGTGCTTCTGACCTTCTTATAACCCTTATCATCCCCATATGCGCGCGCACACACACACACCTGCACATATGTGCTCACTGCAGATCATTCAGCAAAAATGTCATCTGCTGCCTATCAAAGTAAAAGGCTTGCCGCTTTCGAGAGGAAACATTAAACACATGTATATGCTCACACATACATCCAGCCCGTATGCACAAAGGTCAGACTGTCCTACAGAGAGGGTCTTGTCTGTTGTCTCTGGATTTAAAAGCCTCTGTGCCGAAATGGAGGCCCATTTCACTCAAACACACATTCACACACAGTAAAACCCCTAGTCGTGCCAAGTGTGGGCGGGCCTTGAGTGTTGACAGGCGGTTCTTCGTCTGTCAAACAGCCGTTTAGCATGATTGATGGAGTGAGGAAGAGAAAGAGAGAAGTGGAAAGTCTTTGACATGGTTTCTCGCTGCGGTTTAAGCAAACATAAAAGAATTCTGGGGTCATCTGGCGCTAGGGACCGAAACACATTCGCTAGCATCCACTGAACGCCAGCATTACAGCCAATCTCTGTTCAACCCTGTTATTTCCTGTGCATTTAATGTGCAATAAATGCAAGGGAAGCAAGAAGAAAGATACCACTTTGTTATTTATGATGCAGTTATTGTGAATTGTAAGAGCATTTGAATGATTTATGAAACATGTAATACGCAAATCAGTATTTACGATTAAAACTTGTTTGCTGTAAAGGTGGAATAGGTACAAAAGAAAAAGCTTTTGGACTATAACTATTGGATTGTTTTAACCGTATTACAACACAATTGCAGTATGATAGGTTTGTCAATTGGGCAGCTCTGGCCTTCATATAAGGAAGAAATGAAATGAATCTGAGATTTCTCTAGAGCTTTACGCCCGAGCTGCATGTCTGATTAATAGGACATTAGAGGGTGTGCTGCTATGTGAAGGGACACAGGCACGCTGATGGTTAATTTCCACTGGGGATAGAGCTGAATCAAACAACGTGAATCACTCAAAACATAATCCATTCCATCAACACAATAATTACTGTACATTACAAGCATTCTTTTATACTAGCTTCATTTTACAGCTGTAGAACGGCAGAGCTACTACTTTGTCTGTATAGTCAGAAATCAATAAGTAATTTACATGTGTACATTTTCTCTTTTGACTTTATACTGTATAATTATACTGCCCTTTTGTGTGCATCATCTGAAAATTTACAGTAACTTCAATCAACAATGCATAAAACCTGTAATCAAAGAGTAAAGAGAGCCTGCTAATTGGAATAGTAAATACCTTTCCACAGCTACACAAAAGTCTGTGAGCACTGAACATTACATTCTGCTTATTCTTATTCTAGCCTTCAATCTAATGTTACGACTTTACACTACATTTCAGAACATAGCTGTGAAGGTCATACCCTGATGTTTGAGTGCATTCACATGTATTTGATGATCTAACAACTATTAATAATAATCAGATTATGTCAGTAATCTGTCAGTAAATCAGTTAGGTTATATGCACTTGGGTAATTACATAAAGGAAAATTCCAGGCAGTAATGGGATTTCTTGCATTGGATTGGATTATCAGCCAATAATCCACAGAAGGACGTTAACATAAAAACTTAGTAATTAAAAAATGCAAAATTTCAATTCCAAGTGTATGCTATGATTCAGAGTTTATTGGATAAAAATGTGTATGCTTGCCGTTTTGTGGAAGCTGTATTAATTCAAGGTAACTGCCTTGAATATCTGTGGAAGCAAACTTGGAATAATGGACTTCAAGAAGAATTAGCTACTGTGACAGCTCTATACTCTATTGAGTTATGTTTGCAGTGCATACACAGACTGATTGAAGTCTTGAATGACACTTTGATACAATGTAAAATAGTCAGTCTACAGCTTGTATAACTGTTAATTTGCTGTGCCCTCAAAATAACTCAACACACAGTCATTAATGTCTAAACCACTGCCAACAAGAGTTTTGTGAGAAGCTGTACATGCACTAAGAGGTCCAAATACTGAGCTAAAATATTTAGTCTTAATTTTGTATCCAGACTTTATTACGTAAGAAATTGGCATATGCTATTAACGTGACCTCTCTCTTCCTGCAGAAATCTGATTATGATTGGATTATTAAGTGCATGTGAAAGCACTCAATAAACCCCACAGTTTCCCTTCAAGGTGTCTAATGGAGTGGAGTGAAGTTCAGGGCTCTGTGCAAGGCAGCCAAGTTCTCCAGCAACATTGACAAACCATTATTATGGCCATTGTTTTAGGGAGGCAGGGTTGAAAATGAAATGATTTTAGGGAGGTTTTTCTGTGAGTCATAAAGATGTTCAGAACAATCCATGCTACTTCCACTGTTTGTCCGTGGTGTTTCAATGAATACATGTTTCATATTATGAACTTCTTATCAGTGATTGTGGCTAAAATAATAAAACAACTATTATACATACCTGCATACTTATAAAGAACATTACCAGAGCTTCATTTTCAGCCACCGTAGACTCATCTATAGCCAATGATAAGTGATTTCAATACTGCGGTTGTTGAACTTGTACCAGAGAGGAAGTAGAAAACTGGTTCCATTGCCTTAGCTACATATTTATTAATATGTGTATATATAGCAAATCACTCACATCTTCCTATCTGTGTACAAAACCATGTTTTACCCTCTTGAATCCAACTATGTCTCAAGTAGCTACATCCTGTGAGGTGTGTCTATGCTCTGACTCTGCAGACCCAGTGGCTAGTGGTTTATAACATAACGTATGCCTTTCATACACTTCTAAACCAAACACACTCAAATCACATTAATAGTTCAGAGGTATGTGGAGGCCACAGCCTACATTGGGATGCTGTGTTGATGGTCGTCGAATGGTACACATGCACATTAAGAGGAAGCCTCTCTTAGTATTTCACCTAATGGACACATAAAATAAACTGTTTATCAGTCTAGTTATCTTCCTCTGATTTGGTCTTGGTAAAATATGTGAACTTAGTTTGGCATCTGTATTAAAGCCTCTCACCTTCGAGGTGAGGTTACGTACACATGCACACACACTGTGTTTTATGGCCCTCAGCAGGGATGACCATGCTCTTATTGAGAAGTCCACAGCTGCACGAGTCACTGACTCACTCAATCATCCCTATCTTCATCTTCCCGTCTCTTTCCTTCTCTCTCACTCCTGCCTTTTCCCTTTGTGAAACATGAGGCTCCTCTTTCCAAATATTTCCTTTGAGCTTGGGTTTCTAGGCCTTGTTATGCCAGCAGAGGCTTGGTTGGTCCCCATGGTGCAATCTCCCTGCCCTAAGGCATCTGTTCCCCAACACACTCACCCTCTGGTCCTATTTTGAGTTGTGTTTTGGGCAGCAATGTTTTAACTGCTGTAGCTGTTAGACGTAGCAGTATTATTGGCTCTAGTGCAGCCTCAAATAACATTATTATCCCAACTAGACACTATAACTGTAAGTAGGAGGATGTGTTTTTGCATGACACGCACATTACTTCAGCTTCACCACCATGGATACTGGATACCATGGATACTGTGGATATGGTTTATGGTTCTTCTTTATGAAGGGAATTCATGTAAATGCAGATTAAACATTAACAATGTTGAGTTTTATTTGTATCAAGGCAAGCACTTGTTACTAGTTGGTGCTAGATGGTCTGGTTTGAGTATGTTAAATGCTTACTGGGATCTCAATCCAGTAGAGCACCTTTGGTATGGGGTGGGGTGGGAGATTCAGGTCGTGCAGGTGCAGTAAATGTGCAGCACAAACAGTTCTGGAGGCAAAAGAGGGTCCAATTCCTTATTATCAAGGTGGACTGAAGGGTGGGTGTTGATTAGTGTGTTCTATTCTGTCTGCCAGCAGCTCATTTAAGCCCTTTAAGTTGTGTGGTGGGCCCCAGATTAGTTGGACTTGTGTGCCCAACACGTGAAAAACATTGTCATGTTTGCCAGTCTAGTGCTTTGATAAAAATAGCTCTTTAAAAACTTAAAAAACTTCTAAGTTTATGTCAGTAGCTGAAAAATCCTGCGCATCTGTCTTCTGTTTTTGGACTACTTTCCTAGTGGAAACCGATGGGGTTTGGAATGCTACCAAAACAGGACAGTGGTAACTCAAGAGTTAAGGGTACTGGACCATGTACCAGACGATTGAAGTCCCAGTGCCACCAAACTGCTACTGGTGGAGTTTTGAGCGTGGCAGGAATCATTAATTTTTCTTACTTGTTTCCTACTCTCTTTGCCATTCTACTTGTACGTTATTAACAATCACAAGTGTGATGTATCTCCTGGCCTTCTGGTCTCATATCCTAGGATTGGGGGCAGTTTGACTGCCCATTCATTCCAACATGTAAAGAGCTTATGGAAATATAGGGCTTTAATAAAATAAAGTGGATTTCCCAAACCACAAAGCTATTCTGCTTCAAATCCTTACAATAACATGTTATAAGGCTTATTTCCCACCTAAAAGTCATTTTTGATTTTCACACCATTAAACATCAGTGGTTGTGTCAGGGTAAGGATGCTGATATTTTTTGACCAGTCAGCTTCGATTAAAATATTTGAGACAGAAGACATGTAAGAAATTATTTCTGGATGGCCATTGAGCATGATCCGCTGAAATAAGGAAATCTCAGAAAAAATAAGCTAGTCCCACCCATGCTTTCTTTATTACTCTGGAGACATAACCAGTCCTAGAGAGGGGGAAAGTGGTTTAATGATACAAAAGAAAAAAGGAGCATTCTGAGCTGTGTTAGAGTTTAAGGGTAAAATTTCCTTTTCTTTACTATTCATGTCCAGAGCTGTTCCGAGAGTTTGATTATTCAGAATGATTTTATGTGTTTATCATTTCGTCTTATCAAACGTTTTTAGCATGATTGAATTAACAATAAACTGAATTCAATCTCACGTTAGGATGATATTGTTAGGTTACATGAGACCTCCTTTATTACACAGTGAGGTCATGGGGTAACTGTAAATTCTCTCCATTTGTAGGTTATTTATATTTGATCTAAATCTGGATACACTTTGTGTGTGCTCCGTAGGTTCTAAAGGGTGTGGTCTTGTGTTAGTTACTGTGATTGTATGAAACCTGGAAAAGTGTAATCCAGCTATCCTCAGTGATTATTGTACCGTATGAGCAGCCCCATGGTTTGGAGAGCCAGCTGCTGGAAACAGTAGTTCATGAGGACTTTGGTCTGTAGCTTTAGGCTTAGCTTACATTGAGATATCCAGGTAATACAGTTACAAACCTGTGATAGATCCGCCCTATCTCTGAATTCTACAATAGTTTTTGACCCCTTATGACCATGACCATGATTGTGCACTGGATGCTTTGTTGTACATTGAAGATATGCTGTCAATGAAGAAAAGTATTTATGATTAGTGTAAACTTGTACTTTTGTACTGTATCTGTATCTCAACTAACACCCCCATGTGTTGCATGCATTTTAAAAATACAGTGGATTCAGGCTAATGGGACCATGGGATTAATGGGAGCTGCTTATTCGGACCAAATCCTAAAGTACAGAAACAAATCCTATTATATACATGTAATTTTATTCGCTCATTGGGACCAAAATTCCGCTTAAATGGCCCAACGAATGTGACAGCGAGTAAGAAATATGTAATATCCGTGAAGAAACTCTTTGTCTCTGGCATAACTACCCGAAAACTCCCGAGTTTCTCCCCAGCCCTCTACTGCCACCTACAGGTCTTTGGTTAAAATTTCCAGTTACTACAGAAAAGAATCCACAAGTCGCCACTTGGCCACAGCAAAAGCGCGTCAGATCACACTGGATAAGTTCTTCAAACGTTGACTGGAATTT